>APFE030229967.1:46488-211007 GCA_000404065.3 Pinus taeda
TTTTTTTTTTTTTTTTTTTTTTTTTTTTTCCGACTTCTGAAATGTCGCAGAAAAAAAATTATAGCGAAAATGCCACGATGACCTATTTGCAGCAGCAAAACCCTAGAACTTAGCTCTGATACCAAATGTTATGAAACCAGCTCAAGAAAAGATAGAAAAGATAGATCAACGCCTTATAATTCCACCTCTTCGAGGGGGAAACCTCCTTTACATTACGTAAATGAACAATTCTTGGATGATACAAATGAAAATACCTCCTTTCTATATATAGGAGTCTAAGGGGTCATAACATAATTATAGCCTACATAACAATAATAATGTACGGGCACAATAGTAACAATAGTGGGCTTCTATGGGGCACAATAGTAATAATATGGGCACTACATGGGTACATGAATATAATAAGTGGGTTGTACTAATAACAATAAGGGGTTACACTAGCAGTATAGGGGCCTAACAGACTCAAACCTGCAAAACTGTTCTTCAGAAGTGCTCCAATGGCTCTGAAACCTGATCCATTGGCTTCAGAAGGCCCAAAAGTGTCTGTCTAGCTTCTTCTTGCAACACCAGAAAATGAGGAAGTTATGCTTACTTCCTCCTTTTCCCAAGTTCTCTAGCTAGCCATCCTGCAATTCGGCCAAAACCTAGCTTGAGCACCCCAAATGTAGAAACCACCTATTAAACCTAGCACAATTTTCGCTTAGCAGGAAAATTTGTAGGACTAGTAGTTTTGCTACTAAGCCCCTGAAATCTATGTGCTCCCAATCACATGAGCTTCCATAAGGCTTGGGGCTGGTTCCTCATGGTTGGCCCCCCACTGCTGGCAGACAAGTCCTAGCATTTAAGTGTGATGTCACATGGGCGGTCAAGTCCTGGTAGTCTAAGCAGATGATTTATTCCTAGTGATTTTGGAGGCAGGTGATTAGTGGCAATTTCAGTGGTGTTCACATGGCGTAATGTCAATGAGTGGAGGCAGTTACAATTTTAGTTGATGCTATTAATGCCAGGGGTAACACCACATATGTGGTGTTTTGATACATAGTTATGGTAATCACTATGGGGGCGGGGTAGGGCCTAGCCCTCGATCCCCCTGCCCGCGGTCCCGTGGCGCAGTGGTTCCCAGGGGCTAGGCCTTAGCCCAATGCCCCCAACACAAATGTGCCACCTAACAACCTAAATACATTGTCCCCACCAACAAGTCCTTCCCTTGGTTCAATGGTAAGCCCCAACACTTGTAGGAGAGAGGTAAAGTGTTCGAGACTTTGGGTTTCCAATTCAACCCTCCAACCAATTTTTGTGGCCATCAAGGTGCCATGTGGCAGTTTCTGGTTGGTTCACATCACCACATACCAACAACCAATAAAAAATCGAAAACTTAGCACCAATGAGAGAATGCCAGGTTTCAAGGTGCCATTGGCTCCTGAACCCTAGTCACCTTGCACTAGCAGACCAATCAATATCCCACGTCAGTAGTATGGACTGCTAATTGGGTAGACCTACACAAAATTTTTCTTGTTTCCCAAAATGATCAGAATGCGGTAACTTTGTCATATGACATCTGTTTGACATTCTGTTTGCATCATTGGAATTGTTGTGATGAGAACTACGCAATGGTTCTATCAATAATGAATTTTGAGATAGTAAAATCTTGAGCCTTTTAGGATCCACTTGGATGACTCATATCCCTATAAAAACTCCATTATCACATTCTAATACACCCCTCCAACATTTACCCAACTTCATTAGTCTGCTAGGGTAAATATGAAACAAAGATCTACTATGACATGACCCAACCTCCTATATCCAATTAAAGAAGTGGGGCCAACAGCTAGCCACATACTTCCATTCTACATGGCCTACAAGCTACTCAAGGGCTAAAGAACCACCCTAGGTGGCCAATCCTTGAGTTGAAGCTCCTTTTTACACACTTTAACCCCAACTCACATGAATTACAAGGCTTATATGCTGCTATAGGCCTCCAACTGCATGCATAAGATTGCCTAGGTATAGTTGTGACCCAAAAGTTTTAGTTGAAAGGGTGTGGTCGTGATATATGAGCCTAAATTCTAGGTCAGCCTACAAACCACCACCCAAAACTTCTTGAAACTTCTCATAATCAATAATGACATGATAACAATGTTAAAACCACAAATTCTTTCATCAAACACATGGAAACCATGTAAGCTACAGGTCATGAATGCATATATGATCTTAAAAGTTGCAGACTCATCTGAGAATCACTAAGAAGGCCTTATGCCCTCTCCCCATAGTTGCAACAACACTTATTAGTCCATGCATTCAACAACTAGTCAATAGCTAAAACATTCATGACAAGAACCAAAGAAGGTACACATCATATGAACAACATATAACCAAAAAATAACCAACATATAGACCATGCAAACCCAGTCATAATATCACTATCATATTTGTTGCAAATATATATGAATCAAGGTAGAGAGATAGATCATATTAATATATGAAGATTCCAGCTAAGCCAGGGAATTCCACGTACCACTTGACCATATATTGGGCTAAACCAAATCTCTCTTTCAGCCAATCAACCATGTGCCATATTCAAAGTATGAATGTGGGATCTCATGAAATAAGCCAAGACAAACCAAACCAAGACTTCTAGAGGCCAAATCACGTCAACCCTCAACCAGTGATTCCACCTCACAGTTGGACATCACTAACACCAGCTATATTGATCTCCACCCAAGTTGTCTAGGGCTCCAAGAACTAGTAACTTAACCCACAACCTTCCAGGGCTCTAGAGTGTTTATCCAACTTGGTTTCAGGTCTAGTAAATCAATCCATCAAGGACTCCAAAGCATTTGTCAAACATAGGCCCCAAGACTAGTAACTCAACCAAGTTGTTCCATGCCTTCCAAAGCATTTGTTCCAGCCCTCATCCATAAGGAATTATGAACATGAACCAGAAAACAATCAAATGGAAAAACCCACAACACCATGGATATCCAAGAAATGGCAAGGAAAGTCTAAAACCACTATCAATCTAGGCAATAATCGATGCCAATGATAGAACATAACCAGATAATGACATGCATATACCATGCACCTAGAAATCAACAAAGAAGTCAACCTTTTACCTGCAAATAAATTTGGTTGTTGATCCCGCTATTCCCTTGTGCTTTACTTCTTTCCCTTGCCTTATTTATCCAATCCAAGTGAAACTAGAGTGCTCCAAGCATGCTCCAAGATTGCTCCAAGATTTCTCTAAGTGTGCAAAAGTATGAGAGAATGAGAGAATAGAAGAGAGCTCCAAGCTAAAATAGACAAAAGTTGTGAACTAATCCTCAGAATCCTTTTAATCGTTGAGGCCTCGATTTTCTTCATTTTCCTATATTTCTCCTTCAGTTACCTCCTCATGCAATTCTTTGACCTTTCATTTCCCCTTTCTCCTATTTTCCTTAATTTTATAAATAACATGATAATTAATGCCACTTTTCCCTTTCCAATTCCTATGCCGATTTCCATAGTCATTAATTAATCAGAAGTAATACCCCATCACCATGTTTTTCCCAACATTCATCTTGGAATATGTGTCCCATGACCTTGGTTATTATTATTTTTACTTACATAGGAAATCAACTAGGACTTTTTACACACATTAAGTCATGTATTAAACTTAGTAATTTCCTTTTCAAAGTATTCATCACTCAACCTCCTCATGCCAACTACTTTGGCATTATTTTTCATTTGATTGTGACTTCTCTCTAAACCCTACTCATCGCCATAAGTAGCCATTATGACTCCCTCTTTTTGTAGATTCTCTTTGTCTACTCATGAGTTGTACCCAACCTTCTCCATCACTATAACAAGCTTTCCACTTGTGACCTATACCAAGTCCTCCTCATGGTATCCTACTTTTCTTAGAAATTCTACACACAATCGGAACTGTTGAACTACCTCTGCCAACTTCTACCAAATTGTAGTTGGAAGTTGTCCTCTCCAGGTCTCTCCAATATAACCTCTCTTGAGCACTCTCGCTCCTCATTTTTTTAAAACAATTAGGATGCTTCTTACTTTTATCTTTCTCCTTTGAGGCTTAGGTTATCCTCTTCTACTTCAACAATGTTAATTTATTGATAGGGTACTGTCATAGAGTCCTTATTCTAGGAGCTTCATTTAATGCATCTTAACTACTAATTCCTGTATTCTACCACGCTTTGACTTCCTGAGCAATCTTCTTTAGTCTCCATTGTATCTATCCTCAATTCTTGTTCACCCTAAATTTTGCTTCATTGCCTCCACAAAACTCCTAGTCCAATGGGATTTAAAATATCTCTGCCACTCTTCAAAAAAATATTTTTCAACTTCATTCTCCAATGCGCGTAAGAATTCTTTGATATGAAAAATGACACAATAGAAGCAAATCAATCTGCCATTCTTTCAATCACTTTATTTTAATTACTAAAAGGTTGTTGGAGAAACTAAAACTTAACACCAAAGACACTTGGGATGAATTTAAATTCCACACAACAATATCAAACCTCATGGAATAAGACCCCAATTAACTAACATTATAACCGTGTGCACACTCTAACAAATTTCCCTTCATTTTTATGTGTGTAGGTTAGACTTCTCATGGTTAGGGGGTTGGTATTTCAACGCTTGCTAAATTCTTCAAAGGTCTAACCAAACATGTAACACCCTCCTCCCACATCTACCCAAGCAACTGCCTATTTAGGGTAAACGTGTGACGAGAGGCCACTATCATATGATTCTACCTCCTAAGTCACATTAAGGAAGTGGAGTCGATGGAAACAAACCATGCATACATTAATCATTAGCTACAGGATCCTCAGGAACAAATCCAATACTTTAGACGAATTCCCTTAGGGTCCCATTGAGCTTTTGGACAATTTAAAGCTTGGTCACTCCCATGCTATAGGCATGAATGCGACCAACAACCCAAAGTTGTTCTCACAAGATTGTCTGCCAGTGACTAGAGACCAAAATTATTAGTGCTATGCCAGTGACTTTAGGATTTCAACCACTTTTTCAGGCCTAGATCCCAGGTCACTTCCCAGAATTGAACCATCTCTTCATATTAGTAAAATAACATGGAAATGACAGTACTAAAGGAAATACTTGTTTAGACCTTAACTGGATCCCTACTAGCATGGCAGGAATTTCGTCAAACATATTGTAAATGTGTAATCTGTATGTGTAATTAACAGTTCTGAGCATAGGCGGCTCATACTTAGCTGAGAATCGCTAAGAACCATTGATGCCTCAACACATCAATTGCAATTCCATCCATTAGGTCATAGATACATTGATCATTCATCAACAAGTAAAAACATGAGGAAAGCCATACATGGCTAATGTTAGAAAACACATACATAACCAACATAGTAGAGACAAAAATACTCATGAAATTATAGCCATATAGACCACATACAATCCATCAAAATGCTGATAGAAATACAAAGAGAAATAACCTTTCATTACTGATGCAATATCCAAACTCAGGATGGGACTTCCACGTTCCACCCAACCGCATAATGGCTTAGCCAGATCTCTCTTCAGCTATTCACCCCCATGAAATATTTCAAGCATGAATTTGGAATCTCATAGAACACATCAATGAAAACTCATCCAGGGGTTCTAGAGGCCATCCACTTTAACCCATCAAACAACAATTCCACCTCATGGTTGAACATCACAAAACCATCATTCGATCAGTCTCTATCCTAACCATCCAAGGCTCCAAACCATTTGTTCCAACCAAGGCACCAGGTCTAATAACTCAACCCATAGCTGCCACCGGGCTCTAACGCATTTGTCCAACCAAGGCTCCATGATTAGTAACTCAACCCACCAAGGGATCCAGAGCTTTTGTCCAACCAAGGGTACAGGACTAGTAACTCAACGCAAGTTTTTATAGGGCTCTAGAGTCTTTGTGCAACCAAGGCCCAAGAACTAGTAACTCAAACCAATCTAAGAAAAACATGAGAACCAACGAAAAACGAATAATGTAAGTGTTAGAAAATTATATATTATAGAGCAATGGAACACATAAAATATTGCAGAAATATAAACACAAAAAACACATAAAACAAGAGAGACATAGATATACATGGTTCACCCAGTTTGGGCTACGTCCTCAACATGTCCTCCAATATCTTGTTGACCTTCTCTGTCTGTCCATCTGTTCATGCATGATAAGTTGTGATAAAGGCCAACTTTGTGCCCAAACCTGAAAATAACTCTTTCCAAAAATTAGAAGTGAACTTCGCAACCCTACATGACATAATATTCTTTGGAACACCATGCAATTTGATCACATCTCTAATGAATACCTATGCTACATCACTAGCTGAGAATGTAGACTTAACTGGAATGAAGTGTGCAACCTTTGTCAATATGTCCACAATGACCATAATGGAATAATGTTGTCTTATTTTATTTGGCAACCCGGTGATGAAGTCCATGAAAATGACTTCCCATTTCCAATCTGGAATTACAATTGGCTATAGTAGTCCACTTGGATGCTTATATTTTTCTTTTAGTCATTGACAATAAAACAATCTAGCCATAAACTCTACTACATCTCTCTTCAAATTCGACCAATAATAAAATTTCTTCACTGCAATTAATGTATTCTGATAACTTGGGTGAATTGAATAAGGTTTTGCATGAAACTCCCTCAAAATCACTTTCTTGAGCTCACAACTATCCGGTACATATATCTTGTCTCAGAGCCTGACCAATCCATCTCCTGTAAGACAATAATCCATACCCTGTACACCTGCACCTATACTTCAACCTATAAGTTCATCCCATAGGAGCTTATAACTACCAAGTGGTTTACCTATACTCGTCTACTAAGAGCATCTTCCATCCTATTCTCTTTACCATTGATGTAATTGATCTCAAAATCAAACTCGTTGATCATGGCCAACCATCTATCTTGCCTGGCATTCAGATTTGGCTAGTCAAACAAATACCTCAACATAATGTGATCACTCATAAGTACAAATATCTTGCTAAGAAGATAGTGTATCCACATCTTCCATGCATGTATGATTGATGCTAAATCCAAATCATGTGTCATGTAGTTCTTCTCATGCTCATTTAGTTTCCAGGGCTCATAGAATACCACTTGTCTATCATGCATAAGATTTCCACCAAGCCCTCTCTTACAAGCATTTGTGTATACCACAGACTCTTTGTCTGGATCTGCAATCTTTAGCTTTGGTGCATATCTCAAAAACTACTTGAGTTGTTCAAAGCTAGCCTCACACTTGTTAGTCCATTCAAAATTCTTACCTCTCCTTTGCAATGACGTGATAGGATAAGAAATATGCAAGAAGTTCTTGATGAACCTCCCATAGTAGCCTGCCAAATCCATGAAATATCTCACCACATCTACATTCTTAGGATATACCCCCTCCATGATGGCCCTTCTATTCTCTGGATCAATTGCAATGCCCTCCTTGGAAACAATATGCCCCAAGTAGTGTACCTTAGTCTGAAAGAAACTACACTTGATGAGCTTAGCATACAAGTAATTCTCTCTCAACAACCTCAACACTACTATTAAATGTTTAGTTTGCTCTTCCGCATTTTTAGAATATAACAAAATATCATCAATGAACACAATAACAAACTTATCAAAATATAGACGCAACACATTATTCATCAAACACATGAATGTAGCTGGAGCATTAGTTAAGCCAAAAGGAACAACAAACTCATAATGCCCATACCTTGTCTTGAACGTAGTCTTGTAAATGTCCTCCTCTTTGATGCGTACCTGATGGTATTCAGATCTCAAATCAATCTTCAAGAACACTGCTTTTCCCTTCAGCTGATCGAATAAGCCACCAATCCTCAACAAAGGGTACATATTCTTGCTAGTCACTTTGTTCAACTACTTGTAGTCAATGCATAATCTGAGTGTTCCATATTTCATCTTTATGAACAATAATAGTGCGCCCCATGGTGACACACTTGGCCAATGCATCCCTTCTCTAACATTAACAATATAAACTTTGAAATAGGAACTATAAACTCAAAATGGAAACTTTGGTCAAAAAACCCCAAAAAAACATCAAAAACAGTGTTAAAAATGAAAATTGTGTATACTGGAACGATTGTCTTTTTTAGGGTCAATTTTGAACATGTTTTAGAAATGGCAGTGAAAACGAAATTTTTGTACAAAAATTGTGCAAAAAATACCCTAGAAACAAAAACTGTTGATACTGGAATGATGGTTTTTTTTAGGGTCGGTTTTCAACATTTTTAAAAAATGTCAATAAAACCGAATTTTTATATGCAAAAAACCAGTGGTTTTTGAGGAAAAAACACACTAATGTTTTTTGTAGAATAACATTTTTCTTTCCTAAGTATAAATTCAACATGTTTTAGTAATGATGATAATGATAAAATAATGGGATCTGAAACACATTATAATTCTATTAGTTTTCATCCATGTTAAACATATAATAACATCACACTAAAGATCGCTAAAATTCTAACTGTTTTCAACCATAACATTAAAGATAAAAAAAATTGGAAAAATTTCAACCTTAAACTTAAAAAACCATGACATTTTGAACAAATTATATGACTAAATTAATCAAAATGTCATTATTTGTATATTGAATGAAACATACATTATATCTCTAATTTATGGTTGCATTGTAGATATTCTAAACAATAAAAATCATCATAATTAAAACATATAATCCAACAACGTAAAAATGACTTATAACTTTTGATTTAACACCATATGGAACTCAAAGTTTTTATTTCAATATACGATGCAAATGTCAGTTATATAAACTGTCTTAGACAATTATTCAAAATCACTCATATTATCTTGCACACCATCAGAATTCACATTTTTAGATGAATGATTGGATGCAGAGGAAGATGTTCCATATTCTTCTCTTTCATCAACTAATGCCCCATCTGAGTCCACATGCATACCCACCATTTCAGGTTTCAAAATTATTTTGGATCTACGACTGGTTTCAGCAAACTCCCATCTCAACATTGTTCCTTCTGGTAACAACCTTTTCATAATCTCTATCATCTTGAAGTGAAGAGTTTCTCTCTTTCTTAAAGTGAGGCCATAAACAAGTATGTTAACATCCTCCAATTTTAAGAGGTTTGTGTGGCAGTGATTTATATTTTTACCCTTTCTTTTTCGCTTTTCACCAATTTTTTTGTCAACTACCATATTTGGCTTATACACACCATTGAATGGTTGTGTATTTGTGGCATACCAATGTACTTCAACACCTGTAACATCTTCATTTTCTATAAAGACCTTTATAACCTTTGGAACCCAAAATGGATAGCCATTGGGATCTCCATTTGCTAGCACTACGATCATGCAACCCTCCTTAATATCCTGTACTGAACCCCTATAAAGGTCTTCCATGGCTTCATGTTGTACACGAGATCTTCTGGAACAAATATACATCTCTCTTTCCTCTGCTTATGAAGAATTAATAATACCTTGACATTGTTGTTGTTCAACAATGTTTATTTCCTCATGTTCATTTGACACATTTTGTGGCCAAATAAATGGATTTTTCAAAGGTATATCTTCATTTGTTGTTGTTGAAAAGATATCACTTTGATTATTGAAAAATGCCTCCCACGAAACTGAATCAACAATGTCAAAGTACTCATATGTATATCTAATACATTTTTTAATTTCTTCTAGGCAATCAAAATAATTTATATCTCTATTCTATCTGCGTGCATTATGAAATTCACCAACTGATTATAATAACAATATTTTTGATGCAAATATTGAATGATCTAGAATGAACTTCAAAAATTCCAAAATTGATGACGGTTCCCATTCTGCATTAGTTGAATACTTCCTACCCCATATCAGTGTTATACCATCAATTTGTTTGATACGAAATTGATGTTGGAAGCTAATGTCATTAAGTTATTTCATGTATTTCTTCTCACCATGCATTCCAGGAATAAACCTTCGCATGTCAAAAGTTTCTTCCAACACATCAAAAGCAGGCTCTGGCATGTATTATTTCTTAATACATTCAATTAATGATGGCAAGCTCCCAAATTCCTTCCTCCTCAATGTGATTGAAAAATGACTAAACATCTGATCAATATGGTCATGAGTGTGCCCAACAAGAAGGAAACCAACCTTAACCTTATGAAAAATTATCAATTCAACAAGCATGTTCAGATATCCAAAAACAACTTGATTTTTGTTTTCATGGCAAGTGTTGTCCAATAATAGATACAAAACTTCAGAAAGATTACCATATCAATGATAAAGCACATCATGAATTATGGCTATTGTCATATTTGCATCATTATGAATATTTGGAGCTGTGAAGTACACCCTTGGCAACATTTTCCCATTGAACACCATACAACCAACCAAGTGATACTGAATAAAATTTTCCTCCTGTAAATTTTTGGGTGTGCAAACAAAATGTGGTAAAAGTGTTTTCGTTTGGTCCATACCATCAATTATCAAACCCAAATATTTATTCGAATTACCATAACACTTCTTTCGATCCTTGTAGAACTTTTTCATTTCATTTGTTTATTGTTCGCAATGCTCCTAAAGTTCTTTGACAATTGAATCTACACAACATAAAAATAAGCCATTAAGAAATACATTTTCATAGTTGATGACTATACAATTTTAAAAGTTAAAGTTATGAATTCTTACCTCTTTCTGACCCTTCACATTTATCCCTTTTTTATTTGAGAGAATCTCATGTACTACAAATCCCCATCCTTGCCTTCATAGGAATATGGACATTGTTGAATTCTTTCTTCCATAGCTTCACAAAATATTGATATGTAATAAATCAACCATGTCCCTTAGAACCTTCTGCATATTCTTTGTATAAGTTGTAGATATCTCATCTTGAAAAATTATCTGGAATATGTAGTGTCTCTCTATTTGGCATACACTCTCTATGATTTAAAAATAATCTTCCATAAATGACATTGCAGTCTTTGATAAAGGCCCAAACTATCATTTATGACATACTTCTGAATAAAATGTGGGATCCTTTTCCAATTTTTTTTTGGATTCTCGAGAGACAAAAATTACCCATTGAATGAAACATTTTGAAAGCTTTTCTACAGATAAATAAAGACCCTATATGATAATCATAACCTGACTTTGTAGATTGCATGCACCCAACTAAATATGAATTTTGCATGCTTTTATTCATTGACAAATATCTCTTCCTTTTAATGAAAATTTGAAATCCATATGTTTCAAGCAATCTTTTTAACAACATTCACTTGAAATGAGAGCGCTAATAGAAATTCTTCTCATTAGATATTCTACTCTACCCCTTGTATAACTAGAACATCTTGGATTGATATGAAAAGGTTTGCTCGTACTCCTCGATACAATATTTCTTGGAAACATCTCCATCATTGGATCATCATTTGTGTAAGCTTTTTCATTATCATTCTAAGGAATTCTATCCTCACTATGATCAGTCGTGCTTTTGAAATATTGACTTGGAGGATATTCTTCATCTTCCCCTTCTCCAGTGATACTGTCATAGTCCTTAGAATCGGGAATAATGGAAAATTTGACTTGATGTTTATTGGATATTCTTCCTCATGTGCATTGTGAGTGCCACTGTCATAATCCATGGATTTAGGACTATGTCGAAAATGTGACTGTTCTACATCCTGTCCTTTGTCACTTCTACTCTAATATTCCTTAGGATTAGGACTAAGTGCTTCATCTTGTCCTTCGTCACTACTTCTCTCATAGTCCTTAGGATTAGGACTAAGTGTTTCATCTTGTTCTTCATCACTACTTCTCTCATAGGCCTTAGGATTAGGACTAAGTGGAAACTATGACTCTTATTTGAAATTTTTCATCATGTTCTTCATCACTATTACTCTCATAGACCATAGAATTAGGACTAAGTGGGAACTGTGACACTCTATTCATTTGAAATTATTCACCATGTTCTTCATCACTACTACTTTCATAGTCCATTGGATTAGGACTAAGTGGACACGTGACACTCTATTCATTTGAAATTCTTCATCACTACTTCTCTCATAGTCCATAGGATTAGGACTAAATGGACACTGTGAGACTTCATTCTTTTGAAATTCTTCATCATGTTCTTCATCACTACTGCTTACATAGTCCATATGATTAGGAATAAGTGGACACCGTGACACTCCATTCTTTTGAAATTTTTCATCATGCTCTTCATCATTGTTGCTCTCATAGTCCATAGGATTAGGACTAAGTGGAAACGTGACACTCCATTCTTTTGAAATTTGTCATCATGCTCTTCATCACTACTAATCTCATAGTCCATAGGATTAGGACTAAGTGGACACCGTGATAGTCCATTCTTTTGAAATTTGTCATCATTCTCTTTATCACTGTTGCTCTCATAGTCCATAGGATTAGGACTAAGTGGACATCATGACACTCCATTCTTTTGAAATTCTTTCATACTCTTCATCATTGTTGTTCTCATAATCCTTAGGATTAGGACTAAGTGGAAACCATGACTCTTTATTTATTTGAAATTCTTCATGTCGTCTTTAATTAGTGCTGCTCTCATAGTCCTAAGGATCAGGACTAAGTGAAATATTTGACTCTTTATTCATAGTGGAAGAATTTCCATTATATTCATCAATATGAATAGAGTTGTTACGCGACAAAGATGTTGATTCTTCAAAAAGTGAAACTTCACAATCAGAAGAATCCATCCCCTTAAAATAGAAGAGGTTGAATGATACAAATGAAGACTCTCCTAATGATATTATATAGCTTAGAGAATGAAAATTTCTCTCCAAAATTTTTCGCCAAAATGTTTCCCTTAAAAAATTTCGTTTCATCTATTTCCCCCCATTATTTTCTCTTACAATTTATTGAAATATTTCAACTATTTTATTATTATTATTATTATTTTTTTTTTTATGAAATAAAATATTTAAATTTAAAATTGCAAACTAAATCTTTTACTTAAATTAATTTAATACTTAAACTATATAATATTTACTAGACAATTGAATGTTTTTTTTTAATTTTTATTATACCTTCTAAAACAAATTATTCCCACATTCACTGTGATGTAAAATAATTTCGTAATATTCACTTTATTATAGTTTCCTATATTTTCATAACAAATTTAACATGTTAAAAATTATAAAAACAAATTAATCCCACATTAACCGTGCAGTAAAACAATTCTGTAATTTGACCTATATAATAAATTTCATTATCACTATTACTCACATCACATCAAGATTTTTTGAGGTTTGTTCAAATACTTGGAGAAATTTATGGAGTAGATACATTGCTATCAACAAAATGTTCAACAAAGGATTATCGCATTTGAAAGGTAAGTTAATTGTTTTCCTTGAAATTTTTAAAATTAAATAAGTTTAATGAAGTTTTTTTTTTTTTTTTAGAAATTAAAAATTTTTGTGGGACAAATTTACCCACTACGTCCGTAGTAGGCGTAGTGGGTCTGACCATGTTCTTGGTAGCCAAAAGGGCCTGATCATGCTCCTGGAGGTCAAATGGGCCAGTGGGTTAGGGGCGGTGGGGCTTGCTACTCGACACCCCACCCCACCCTGCTGGCCCAACGACCCACTGGGATGGCGGGTCATTGGGCCCCTTGGGTGGGGCAGAGTGATGTCAGCGCAGCTCTGCCCCACCTCGACAGCCCAACGGCCTACCTCTCGGGCCAGTCAGTGGGTCGTCGAGGTGGGGTGGAGGGCCAGGCGCCAGCGGCCCCGCCCCACCCAGGCTGCCCAAGGGTCGGCCTAGGCAGCAAGCTGTTGGGCTGCCACGGTGGGGGATGGGGGAGGGGGGGGTGAGCTTACTGGGGTGGGGCCAGGGGGGGTTGGTGCCTGGTCCCCCGCCCCTCCACATGGCCAAGGTGGAGGTGGCAGGCCGGGCACGTACTTGCCCAATGGCCATGGCCCACCGGGGTGGGGCAAGGGGGCTGGTGCCTGACCCCATTGCCCCACCCGGTGGCCCAACGACTAGGCCCAGGGTGGCGAGTCATTGGCCTGCCAGTGTTGGGTGGGGTTGGGGTTCGAGAGAGGGGCAATTGTTGAGCCACCAGAGTGTGGTAGGGTGGTTGGGCCCAACCGTTGGCTCGGTTGGCTAGTCGATTTCTAGGGTGGGGTGGAAGGGCACTGTATTTTTAAAATTTCTTATTTTTATTTTTATTTTTTAAAATTGTTATGTTCTACAAAATCAATTATCATTTAACATTTTGTTTGTCAATTTAAGTTATTATTTTCTTGTGATTTACTGATTTTTATTTATTTTTTCTTTAGGAAAATGGCATCAAAGAATATTTATGTGAATCTTTCTGCACCAAAGACTCTTAAAGGTGGATCTTCAAAAAAAATTGTTGAACGAACCCCACCTGAGCTGATGGCTACAAATGTTTCAAGTGTCTCAAATGATAAGAAGATTATTTCATACTGGAAGAAATCAAAAGAGTGAAACTTCCAACAAATGTCTAGTATGTGAAAGAAAGAGAAAGCCAAGATGTGCAAATATATTTATATGTTGATATACCTAACGATAATGGAATTTATGAGGTGATGGTAAAGGTCATAGACATGTGTTTGATACCAGACAGTGAAGTTGTTTACATAGTTACAAAACTACCCAAGTCACATGAAAAGATTAAATATCAGTTATCATATTCATTATATGACACGAGAGATGTATCTACAAAGTTGTGTAAACAAATTGTAAATGAGATGACATAAATTATCGTAAGTATTGTTATTTATATTTCTGTTTTGTGTTCTTGTAACTGTGTCACTATATTTTTATAACTTTGTTTTTATTGACATATGATATTTTGTTTGGCAGAATTTTGTTGAAAGTTGTTCAATTAGGTTGGGAGGCATTCATTTCATAGAGCATGATATTATGACAGTTTTATCTCTTAGGTTTCTGTAATCTTCATAGGTGTGTAGATCATCTTTCGGATTCATCGCATTAGGTTAAATTTCAATTAACTATTTATTAATCATATAAATTTCAAAACCTTTTAAAACTAAAATATAATTAAAAAAAACAAAATATATAATTAAACAATCAAATTAAGAATATAGTAAAAAATTCAATAATGAATTAACAAATTAACGAACCCTAATATCTGTTGGAAATGCATCTCTTACATCTCTTACATTTATTTATTATATTGAATAATAAGACTAGTTTTCACAAATTATTTCACATCGTGAAGATGAACCACCGTTGATGGTTCGAAATGTCAAGCAACAAGTAACCTAATGCGATGAATCCAGAAGATTATGAAAGTTGTCATCAATTTCTACTCAGTTTCAGAAGAAAATACGACAAACAAGAAAAATGTAGTAATTGATGATGCTACAAAACTACATCCAAGGGATTAGAAAAAAATGCCTCTAGTGGATACATATACCAAAGGTAGACAAGGTACTTTTGAAGATGAGGAAGTTGAAACTAGCACTGAAGAATATGTTGTCGTTATTGAGGATGACATTGGAACTGATGTTAGAAAGGTGAAGAGCCATAAAAGACTAAAAGTAACAATGCCCAAGAATAAATCTGTTCTAGTTAATGATGAGAATGTTATGAGGAAGAAAAGTAAAGTTGAACATTTTGAAGTAGACATTACCAACAGTAAAGAACCTAGTGAAACTTCAAAAGAAAGTAGAGAAAGCATTACACGAGGCGCTGATTTAGAGGATGTAATTATTAAAACAAAACATAATGCCATTCAACAGAACATGACAAAGGGAAACTTAATTGAGGGTGTTCATACATTTCAGCTTAATGTCAAACAAATCTATAAGGCAAGTGAAGGACAATGTAAATATCAAATCAGAAAGCCACACCATCTTCATGTTCACAATTTGAAGACATTGATGAGGTACAATCCATATGCTCATGTGGTTAATTCTGTGCTTCTTGCTGATCCAATACAAGTTCCCAATAAATAAGCATTTGATAAGTCAAAATGTTTTGAATAAAATTATTATGTGCTTGGGGGGAACCATTCTATAGAAGATCACATTCTATAGAAGATCAAAGACATTTGATGGAGGAATATCCCAATAACCCATGTTTTGAAACAATGAAATGTATCATTTATGTTAGTTTATCAGATACAAAAGCAAAGTTAGTGCCGTGGGATCATAATTCAGATAATGAATATAGGATATCTATGAACTTCATCCAAAGGATTAGATTTATTCATAGTGAAGAAAAATGTGGTGGGGATAAGATAAATGTTACTATAGTTTTCTGAAAGGAATGTTGTATGGAAATAGGTTATCAAATTGAAGAGATAATCAATTCAAAATATGTTAGATTAAATACTGATTTATTAAGAGGTATTGATAAAATTTTCCATTTGGCATTTAGAACTCAAGAGATATGGGAATTGATTAATGATATTTTTAGCATGTGGGAGAACATTGGCATTAAAAACCAGAAGGCCAAAACGTCTAAACCATTGATATGTAGCAATAGTAAATCAGGTCCTGAAATGAAATAGCTTCCAGAAGATATAACTATCACACCTTGGAGAGCATTCCAAGGAGTGAAATATGAAAAACTTGTCAAAGCAATATTATCTCATGTGAGGTCACAAGAATTAGCATTGGAGGAAATGTCTGAGAAATTTCAAAAGTAAGTTTGTTCAATTATTTTTACTTATTTCTAGATTATATTTTTCTTTTAAATATAACATATTTTTCTTGGTAGTATTTGTTATACATATCATTATATTAATTTTTTTTACTTTATCTATGGAATCACAAAGTTTACATGACAATTCAAGAACAAATGGTTAAATTGTTGAGTGAAGATAGTTGGGATGATGTTGTACACAACTATCTAGATTCACGTTCTACATCAACATTAATTTTTTTTATCTTGCATTTAAAAAGGTATGTTGATTTATACATCCATTTTTATTCATCTGTATACTATTTTTATTTTATAAGTTACACATATATTTCTTTATTTTATTAAATATGAGGAAGGATGCACATGGAGCACTAGATAGTTTTAGAACCTTTATTGAAAAAAATAAGATCAAAAGATTGAAGAAACAATGTCTTAAGAATGTTGAACATAATCCAACTCTTACTCATTTCATTTGGAATGGGCTTGACACTATTCAATATCAAGTAATACAAGGCGACTGTGAAGACATTACTAAACTCATACCTAAAAGGGATTATGCCCTAGTTATTGCAGATATTCCCCATGGTTCCAATATTCCAAAAATTGACTATGATAGTGACCCTTATACTTATCAAGCTCTTAGTAAAGTGGTTGTAGGATTTCTAGAAGTCACATCATCATCATTATGGAGATTTGTGACATTTCATTCAAACACACAATTGGCAATGTTATTGTCAAGCTTCAAGGGGAAAACAAACTCAAGGATGAAGCTTATATGGTAAGAAGCTTAAAATGTATATTTGATTAATTTTAAAAAAATCATTTATGTACAAGTTAATTGATCTTTTACTATTTCATGTTATAAGCAAAAGTAAAATCTTCTTAACCGTGAGGATCAACCATTTATAAATGATTGTGAGTTCATCCATATTGATAGTTGGGAAAAAGATGATAGCTATATATCTATGATTTTTAATTGGGTAGATAGAAAGAGTCATATACAAGTACTTAGGTTGTTGTTATGAGAAAACTAACATATGAAGACAAAGAATCAAAGGAGAGATAGTTAACATTTATCAGAAAACACAATTATTGATTAACTATCTTATATACATATGTTCAAATGAAGGAGATTGGGTTCTGTATTTATTTTTTGGATCAGGTAAATTTTATTATATGGAATTGAATCTCAATATCTTATTTCTTATTTTATATGTCGTTGTACTGATTTATTTCATTATTTCTTTTGTGCTTGATAATTTGGTACAACACTAGCATCTTTCCTTCCAAAAGGAAGAAATTGCATTGCCATTGAAAAATATCCAATATAGTGCAACTTTATTCAGCAAAGAATTAATGCTCTTCCATTTCTTCTAGATGCAATGCAAGAAATTGGGTTGAAGAAAGGCGACTTTAGTGAATCACGTGTGGAAAAAAAGGAAAAGAAACCCCAACCACCATTACATGGAATGATTGGAAAGGCATACATTGGTAGATTCATAGACATCAAAGATCCATTAGAATAGGAAAATGAGCAAAATGAAGTAGAAAATATAGTGTAATAAGACAATTATGAAATTCTAGAGGATAAAGAGTTTGGATTATGTGATATTGTTGATTAAATTTAAGTTATGCTTGGAAATCAAGCTCATTTTTTCTAACTATTAATTAGTTATACTTGTAATGTTTCGACTTTGCATTTTATGAGAAGAATAAGCACTCAATTAATGTTGTTATGTGTTAAATATTTGTATTATGTGATTTTTGCATTAATTTTTATGTTAATCATTTTTTTTTGAAAAAAAATGTGATTATTATTATTTTTTGACATGAAATTCATAAAAAAACTATTATTTAACCATTTTTAGTTAAAATTTTCCTATAAAAATTGTGATTTTGGCATCTCATTTTTGTTGGGTTGTGTTATATTCTTTCCACGACTAGCCCACATAGTTAACTAGGGGGTTGGAGCCCCCCCTTCGTTGCGCTAATCGTGAAGTGGGGGGCTTATGGGGGGTTTGAGGGGTGTAGGTAACCCCACTTTATGGGGTCTGAGGTAGTGCCTTGAAAAAATTTGGTTTTCGAACCTATGTTAGGTCGAGCAGACCCACCTATGGTTTTGTGGATGTTTTTGCACATGTTTTTTGGACGTGATGGTTTTTAGTCCATGGTATTGGATGCTTCAGCATGTATAAATATGTATTATAACATTGAAGGGAACATAATGAAAAATCAAGCTGGTAGTCCTAGTTTTGGGATCCAGGGGAAAATCTCTGTGTATATGTGTTTTATGTGTTATGTTCTCACATTGTTTATTTTCTGCATTTTAGAATTCGTATGCAGGTAATTTCTATACGGGGTTAAAACCTACATTTGGTATCAGAGCTGTTTTGGCTTCAAGGGGATGCCTTTGCTACTGAGAGGTTTCACTCGGGCCTGTGGTAGACCCTATTCAGTGGGAGATCTGCGGGATCGATTCTGGTGGTGAAAGAAGATGGCGAGCAGTGGAAAGATAGAGATCGATAAATTAAATGGCTAGAGTTTTGAGTTGTAGAACTTAAGATGGAGGATCTGTTGGTGGATAAAGATCATTGGATCGCGGTAGATCTGGGTACTAAACCAATGGGAGTGCCCGGTGAAGAATGGAAGAAGTTGGATTAGAAGGAAAAGAGCATAATACGATTATGTGTCTCAGATTTAGTATTGTTGAATATATTAGGGGAAGTTATGGCGAAGGATTTGTGGGACTAGTTAGGAACTTTGTACCAATCTAAGTCTCTGGTGAATAAACTGTTCCTGCAGAAAAAGTTGTATAACATGAGGATGAAAGATGGAGGCTCAGTGATAGAGAATCTAACACATTTAATACTGTGGTAAGTCAGTTAGCATCTGTTGATATTAAGATTTCAGATGAAGATAAGGGCATCAGTTTGTTGTGTTCTCTAATAGATTCGTGGGATAGTCTGGTTATTGCAATAGGTAGCAATGTAACTGCCTTGCAGTTTGATGAAATAGACTCATCCTTGATGATGGAGGAGATGAGACAGAAAAATATGGAGAGCCAGAATGGTGATTCCTTTTCTGTATGAGGAAAGTCCCAGAACAGAAACAAAAATAAATCATCGAGTGGGAGATCTAAATCTAGAGGGAGACCTAAATCTCTAGGAAAACCTGTAAAGGTGGTGTGCTAGAAATGCGGGAAGGAAGGACACTACAAAAGGGACTATAAATATAAAGCTCGTGATAAAGGAAAGGGATCCTATTGTAGGTTATAACCCCATACACAAATTACCTACACACGAATTCTAAAACACATAAAATAAACTATGCGAGAGCATAACACATAAAACACATATACATAGAGATTTTCCCCTGGATCCCAAAACCGGGACTGCCATCTTGATTTCTCATTATATTCCTTTTAATGTTATAATACATATTTATACATGCCAAAGCATCCAATACCATGGAATGAAAACCATCGTGTCCAAAACCATGGATCGAAAACCGTCACATCCAAAAACATGTGCGAAAATCTTTCACAAAACCATAGGTGGGTCCGCCCAACCTAACATAGGGTCCAAAACCAAAATTTTTCGAGGCGCTACCTTGGACCCCATAAAGTGGGGTTATAGGTACCCCTAAAACCCACTATGACCTCCCCCCTCTAATCCCCGGTTAACTACATGGGCTAGTCATTGAAAGAATATAAAACAACCCAACATTCTCCCACTTGTTGTTTTCTTTCCACAGAGGGCCACAAGAGAGCTTAGTCATTTATCCAGCCCTGCAATGCCCATTGTTTCTCTACACCAAGATAACTTCTCAGAGCTCATAGATTTTGTCAATGCATTTGTAGTATTCTTCAAAGTGTCCACCTTTACGAGCAACACCTTTTTGTCTTCTATCATATCCCTCACAAAGTGATACTGAAAATCAATGTCCTTTGTCTTTGAATGATATGCAAGGTTCTTTTCCAAGAAAATTGCACTTTTGCTGTCACAGTCTATCCCTATAGCTTGCTGTACTAACCCCATACTTGAACACAATGTCTCCAATCAAACTGCTTCCTTGCTTGCATGGGTGGCTGCCATGTATTCTACCTCTGTATTTGATAGCGCCACTACAGATTGTTTCTTACTCATCCACCTGACTGCACCTCCAAATAGGTTAAACACATACCCACTTATAGATCATCTCTAATCCAGGTCTCTAGCCTAGTCTACATCAACAAAGCCACAAATATCTAACATTCTGTCCAATCCTAATATTCCTTGGCAGCAAAAACCATAATCACTAATGCCACGCAAATACCTGAAAACTTGCTTCACTGCTTTCCAGTGCTCCTTCCCTAGTTTTGACATAAACCTGCTCAATACTCCCACTGCATGTGCAATGTCTGGTCTAGTACAGACCATTACATAGATCAGACTATTGACTACACTTGCATATGGAACAAAAGACATGTCCTCTTCCTCTTCTTGTGTCTTAGGACACCGTTGAGTAGATAACCTCACGCCTACAGGAATAGGAATTTCACTAGTTTACTATCTTACATATTAAGCCTTTGTAGTATTACCTCGACATAATTCCTTTGGTTTAACTAGTGTTTTCTCTTTCCCCAATGTCTTTTAATTTCCATGCCCAAAATATAGTTTGCAACACCAAGATCTTTCATGTCGAATTTGTAGGACAATTGGGTCTTCAAATCCTGGATAATTTCTTTGTCATTTCCAACCAGCAACATATCATCCACATACAAGACCAGATAAATAACATGGTCACCAATTAATTTAAAATACACACAGTGATCTTCTTTGCTTCTGATGAATCCAAGTCCCCATATAAATTTATCAAATTTTTGATACCACATCCTTGGTGACTGTTTTAACCCATACAGAGACTTCCTTAACTTGCATACCAGTTCTTTCTTACCCTTCATCACAAAGCCTTCAGGTTGCTTCAAGTATATTTCCTCTTCTAGATCCACACGAAGAAAAGTTGTCTTCACATCCATCTGTTCTACCTCAAAATCAAAAGCAGTAGCAACAGATAAAAATAATCTAATAGAAGTTACCTTGGCAACAGGAGAAAAAATATCACCAAAATCAATTCCCGACACCTGGGAATAACCTTTTGCTACCAATTGAGCTTTGTATTACTCCACCTTTCCTTCTGCATTTGTCTTCTTCTTGAACACCCATTTGCTGCCAATGGGTTTCCTTCCAGCCGATAACTCCACTAGATCCCAAGCCTCATTTTTGTGCAAATATGCCATTTCATCAATCATGGCCTCTTTCCATATTTTTCCATCCTATGAATCTATTGTTTCCTTCATAGTTTCGGGACCATAGTCAGTAATTGATAAAGAAACATTTGAATAGAAAGCAAATGGACTATACCTTTCTAGCTATCTTCTTTCTCAAACTAATCTTCTCACACCCGAAGTTTGTGGCTCTTCATCTTTTGATTCCTCCTCTACTGTA
This sequence comes from Pinus taeda, assembly GCA_000404065.3. Classification (NCBI taxonomy): domain Eukaryota; kingdom Viridiplantae; phylum Streptophyta; class Pinopsida; order Pinales; family Pinaceae; genus Pinus; species Pinus taeda. The sequence continues at coordinate 68,662 of APFE030229967.1, forward strand.
GAGTCTAATTCTTCCTCCATAAGCTCAAACTCTATGTTCTCAGGTTCCTCTCGTTGGAATCCATGTTTAATAATATCTTTCACCTCTCTAAACACTACATCTCGGATATACACAACCTTCCTTGTTACTGGGTTGCAAAGCTTATAACCCTTTAAACCATCCTTATACCCAATAGAGATGCACTTTTCAGATTTATTATCCAACTTGGTTCTTTTCTCCTTTGGAACATGTACATATGCATCATATCTAAATACCCTTAGATGTGAAAGAGAGGGTTTCTTACCAGTCCATACCTCTTGTGGAGTCTTATCCTCCAACACTGATGAAGGTGGCCTATTGACCAGGTAACATGCAGTATCCACCACCTCTACACAAAATTCCTGTCCTAACCCGACACCATTGAGCATACTTCTTGCCCTTTCCATCAACATCTTGTTCATTCTTTCTGTAACTCCATTTTGTTGAGGTGTATATGGAGTAGTCTTCTGCCGTGCCATACCACATTTCTTGCAGAATTCTTCAACTTCCTTACTGCAAAACTCTCCATCGTTATCTGTCCTCAACACCTTTATCCTCTTCTCTGTCTGGTTTTCCACCAGAGCCTTAAATTCTTTAAACCTGTCAAAGACTCCAGATTTCTTCTTAAGGAAATATATCCATGTATTCCTTGAGAAGTCATATATAAATGATACACAATACACAAACTTACCCAGTGATGGAACCTTCACAGGTCCAAACACATCACTGTGCACAAGATCTAATACATGTTTCACCCTCTTACAACCAGAGGGGAAGCTCACTCGATTCTACTTGCCATATACACAATTTTCATAGAAATCAAAATCCAGAGAGATATTACTCATACCTTCTACCATACCTTTACCATGAAGTATTTGAAGGCCCTTATCTCCAATATGTCTAAGCCTTTGATGCCACAGCATGGTCTTCTGTCTAGAGACCAATAGATTTTTTGCTCCACATTCAGGAACCGCAGAACTATTACAACCATCAACAACAGTGCTACCTTGTAGCTTGTACAGAGTTCCAATTTGAACTCCCCACATCAATATTAGTGCTCCCCAAACCATCTTGTAGGTATCCTTCTTGAACACTATTTTTATACCTGCATCATCCAACTTGCTTACAAAAATCAGATTTCTGGCTAATGCATGAATATGTAGAACACCTGGAAGTGTTCTAACCCTTCCACCTTGTGACTTCAACTTTTCGTTTCCACGACCAATGATTCTAGCCTTCCTATCATCCGCTAAGAAGAAATCACGACCATCATATTTCTCATACTCAAAGAACCAGTCTCTATGGGGAGTGAAGTAAAAGGATGCACCTAAGTCAATCAACCATGTCTCATAATCTACATGTGTACTTGAAGAAGCCAAGTACACATCCCCACCTTCATCTAAGGTGGTTTTCACCTCTGTAGAAGGAGCATCATCAGATCCCTTTCCTTTATCAGGAACTTTGGATTTACAGTCCCTTTTGTAGTGCCCTTCCTTTCCGCATTTCCAGCACACCACCTTTACATGTTTTCCTGGAGATTTAGATCTCGCACTTGATGACTTATTTTTGTTTATGTTCTGGGACCATCCTCATAAAGACAATGCATCACCATTCTGGCTCTCCATATTTTTCCATCTCATCTCCTCCATCAGCAAGGATGAGTGATCAGGAGCTCAGGACCAAGTGTCGTAAAATGGTCAAAAATGAAAGTGCTCAGAACTGGCTTGAACCTAAATGATCAGACAAATCTCGTCTTCCTGATTCCAGTGCCACAAACGGTTTGAAAAATGATCTCCGTATACAGAAGTTATGCCAAAAAAAAAATCGCCCAATGACTCTTAAGTTTTGAATTTTTTCAAAAAAATTTAAAAAAGAATATTCCACAGAATATTCCTTGGAATATTCTAGGGAATATTCCTTTTTTGGCAGCCAATCATCGGTTGCCACATGGAAAGCCTGGAGGCCACCACGTGGCCCAGGGTGACATCAACATTTGGGCATATGTTTAAAAATTTGGTTAGGTTGTGAATCGAACCCGCGACCTACCATATACAAACGCAGCGCCTTACCATTGCACCACGCAAGTGGAACTTGTTTATATCATGGGAAAAACACTTTATGAAGTTTAAAATTGCTTTGGGCAGGGCCCCAAGGGGGCTAGTCCCTAACGGCCAGCCCCCCACACAGGTGACCGTCGCCCAAAAACCGTGGGTCTAAACCCTTAACCACTGGCACAGAATCTGATACAAACCTCTAGCCACTTCTCCCGGTCACATGTGTGCTGAATGAGGAGTTAACTGCCAGTATTTATAGTGGCGGCATTGGTGGAGGCACCAAATTTTGGCGGACCCGCCATAATTGGCGGAGTTATGTGGACTCTAACTAAAGTTAGCTGGAGTCTTTTTAGGACCAGCTGGCAGTTGGGAGTAAATGGCCATAACTTTGGCTAGGAAAGTCCGTTTTGGACAATTTTTATTTTTGACTTTGGGTCTCTTCAACCTTCTGAAGCCATCGGCATAGGTTTCACAGTCATTTGAGGTCGATTGTAGGTGTTTTAGCTTTGTGGAAGTTTGAGGTGCCACATGGCCAAATCAGTTTGGGACATGCATTGGGAATTGTGTAGTCATTGAATGTGGAACGAAGGTCATTCCTGAAGGTTTTCAACATTCTGAATCTTTTTATATAGCTCTTTTTTCATGTTGAGGCATTCTTCTCATTGTTTAGCTTCAGGGAAGCTTTTAGGGCCACCAGGGTCATTTCAGTGCTTGAGCTATTTGGGGGCTATGTTAATCCATTTTTGGTGATTCAAAAGCCTATGTCTGCTATTTTCGACCTTCTGATTCTAATGGCAGAGTTTTCAGAACCAATTGAGGTCATATTCAGCTCGAAATTCTCCATGCAAGTTTAAAAAGCCATCAGGGCCAATTGGGGAAAGTATTGTATCAAGTACAATTTCACTGTTTAGTGCTTGGGAAAGAGCATGTTTTACTAATTCCTATCTTCTAATTCTGTATTTACAGTTAGATCGGTCATTCAAGACATTCATATTCTTGTATTAGCCTTTGTAGCATTTTTAATACAAGAGGACAAGCCTAGTTGGAGAGGTTTGGTCTAACAGATGTAGCCCAGAAGGGGTGAACTGCTTTATCATTTTGATGTCTTTATTTGCTGAAGATGATATGCTAAAAAAAACTGATATAAAGTGTTAAACAACAATATACATAACTTACATACACACATAATCACCTATTTAGCTGCAGAAAGTTATTTGTCTTATTTGTCTTCAAGTATGTGTATGTCAAAGACTTCTAAGTGTTTACTTTGTTATTTCTTTAGGCAGAGCCTATAGAGGGCCAGGTAGCTTCTGGAACTCATCCTCTCTTTAGAGGTGACATGTGCGGTGAATGCCCCTACAGTCTATCTCTGTATAAGAAATAAGAAGTTTTCACATTTTCAGAGGTCACTTGGAGTGTATAACTCACATTTGAAATTATGGGAAATGGATACCTTGCACCCTTAACTAAGTACATTCCATTTTCAGATCAGATGGTATCAGAGCTCGGGTTGAGAATTTGTTTGTGCAAAAGGTGTTAAAGCAGTGTAAGAGATTGACTGTTTTATTTGTTGCAAATGGTTGCTTGAATAAGAAGGGGTATTTTGTTTGACATTTGGTTAAAGCTTGTCATTTGATTGAAAGCTTTGAGAACTCTTATTTGGAAGTTTCTTTTATTTAATTGACCATTTACATAATGTCAACTTCTTCCACAAGTGAAGTTTCCTCCTTCACAAAATTCTTCAATGATGACATGAAGAATGAGTTCATTAAGGTGAAGGACATGTTGCAGATTATCATTGAGGATCAAATAGAAAGTGTTAAGCTTCATGCACAATTGTTGGTTATGAAGGATGAGAAGGAAATAATTCTCCAAATACTGCATGACATGGAGAAACAACTCCTTCAAGCTCAAGAAGCTTTGTCCAAGAAAATGCATGAGGATGAGGTAAATCATTCAAACTTGTCTTCAATTTCCTTAATTAAAAAGTGTGTTGGTTCTTTTGAGAAACATACCAGAGGCATAGGGTCCAAGTTGATGTCCAAAATGGGATATGAAGGAAAAGGATTGGGCAAACATGCACAAGGTATAGTTGAGCCATAATGGTTGAGGTAAGGCCTAAGAATTTGGGTCTTGGCTATGGACAATCTTATGGAGAAAGTTCCAAAGTAGCCATGAAGGCAATTGAAACAGTTCCTAGAAGGAGTTTCATTTCAAGTTCCCTACCTCAAGTTGGTAAAGATTGTATTCTTGGGGAATTCAATAGTTTGAAACATACCTTGCAAGAAGAAGGTGTGCATAAGCATGCACTTGAACAAGAGAATTGTGAAAGCTCTAAAACCATTAAAGGGATTGATGGTGTTCCAAAAGGAACTTATTCTTCATTTGATTCGCCTCCTCATGAAGGTAATGAAGGTGAAAGAGAAAGGTATAAATCTGATTTCAATCATATTTCCTTTGATCATGTAAAGCATGGTAAATTTCCACATAGATATGGGAAAAGAATTGCATGTTCCTTTTGTGGTTTCGATAACCATAATGTTTCTAGATGTTGGAAGAGAATGGCCACATACAAAAAACTTTTGAAGGGAAGGAAGAAAGAAGCCAAAGGTCCATTGGACAAGGAAAATCATGCTATCAAGAGGATGCACATGTGTTGCACCTACTGCCATAAGCAAGGACATACTGCTGAAAGGGGTTGGACTCTGAATCCAACAATGCTTCCACGAAAGTTGAAGAAATTGGAGAAAGAGTATGGAAAGAATGAGAAGGAAGTTTCCATCATTGATATGTGTCAAGATGACACGCGTGTTGATATCGATGTGCAGTTAAAGGAAGCGCCTTTGAAATGGATTGGTAAGAAATGGTTAGAATTCTTATCCAATTAAAGTTGCATGTCTTTTGATTGAACACATTTCTTTGTTAAGGGAATGCAAGTTGCGCGATGGAAAAGCTGAGTATGAGACTCACTCTATCATAGCGAAAGTTATATTCATTTCAGCTTTGAAAGTACATGTAGATGTGATTGAGGATATTGTACTTTTGATTGTACTTAAGAGAAAGTTGAAGGATAAACTACATGCATGAGAATGATATGCATGAGCATAGGGATCATGATGGTTTCCTTGTATTTTAAACATGTATGTGTGATTAACTTGAAGTACTTTGTTTTTAACCATGCATGTAATGTAATATTGACTTGGAAAAAGTTAATTTGATCTCCAAGATTGTAAAGAGGATAAATGATGAAGTGTTTCATCTTTGTAAAAGCCTTCTCATTTGGGAGGCAGCTATTCTTCTGGAGCGGAGGTGCCATGGATGGGCATCGTGATAGTTGGCAAGCCCACATGTTCAGAGGAATATTTCAGCTCATATATCAACAAGTTTCATTGTTGGTTCCTGCAATTTTAGATTTGTCTGGCGAAAGAACTTGGTCAGGATTCGACGAGTACTTGGTTTATGCAGCAACATTTGCCATGACGACAGTTGATAAGGAAGGACATTTTGGCATTAGTATGCTCTTTTGGCTGAATAGAAGAGGATATTTTTGTTCCTCAAGTGCTGTACAGTTCAGTTCAGAGATTCAGTAAGCTTTTGGGGACCAAAAGCCTTCTCATTTGGGAGGTGTGATTAGGAGCTCAGGACCAAGTGTCGTAAAATGGTCAAAAATGAAAGTGCTCAGAACTGGTTTGAACCTGAACGAATGGATCGAGCTTGTCCTCCTAATTATGGTTCAACAAATGGTTCAAAAAATGGTCTCCATATGCAGAAGTTATGCCAAAAACAAAATCGCCCTATGACTCGTAATTTCTGAATTTTTTCAAAAAAAATTAAAAAAGAATATTCCACAGAATATTCCTTCGAATATTCTAGGGAATATTCCTCTTGGGCAGCCAATCACAGGTTTCCACGTGGCAAGCTCGGAGGCCGCCACGTGGCCCAGGGTGACATCAACATCTAGGCATATGTTTAAAAATTTGGTTAGGTTGTGAATCGAACCCGCGACCTACCATATACAAACGCAACGCCTTACCATTGCACCACGCAAGCAGAACTTGTTTATAGCATGGGACAAACACTTTATGAAGTTTAAAATTGCTTTAGGCGGGGCCCCAAGGGGGCCAGCCCCTAATGGCCAGCCCCCATACACGTGACCATCGCCCAAAAACCGTGGGCCTAAACCCTTAACTGCCAGCACGGAATCCAATACAAACCTCCAGCCACTTATCCCGCTCACATGCGCGCTGAATGAGGAGTTAACTGCCAGTCTTTATAGCGGTGGCATTGTCAGAGGCACCAAATTTGGGTGGACCCGCCATAATTGGCGGAGTTATCTGGACTCTAACTAAAGTTAGCTGGAGTCTTTTTAGGACCAACTGGCAGTTGGGAGTAAATGGCCATAACTTTGGCTAGGAAAGTCCGTTTTGGACGAATATTTTTTTGATTTTGGGTCTCTTCGACCTTCTGAAGCCATTGGAATAGGTTTCATAGTCATCGGAGGTCATTTACAGGTGTTTTGGCTTCGTGGAAGTTCGAGGAGCCACCAGGGACAAATCAGTTTGGGAGCTGCATTGGGAATTATGCAGTCATTGAATGTGGAACGAAGGTCATTCCTAAAGGTTTTCAACATTCTAAATCCATTTCTACAGCTCGTTTTTCCTGTTTAGGTATGCTTCTCACTGTTTAGCTTCAGGGAAGCTTTTAGGGTCACTAGGGACATTTCAGTGCTTGAGTTGTTTGGGGGCTATGTTCATCCATTTTTGGTGATTCAAAAGCCTATGTCTGCTATTTTCGACCTTCTGAGTCTAATGGAAGAGGTTTCAGAACCAATTGAGGTCATATTCACCTCGAAATTCTCCATGCATGTTTAAAAATCCTTTAGGGCCAACTGGAGAAAGTACTGTATGAAGTACAATTTCACTGTTTAGTGCTTGGGAAAGAGCATGTTTAGCTAATTCCTATCTTCTGATTCTATATTTACAGTCAGATCGGTCATTCGAGACATTCATATTCTTGTATTAGCCTTTGTATCATTTTTAATACAAGAGGACAAACCTAGTTGGAGAGGCTTGGTCCAGCAGATGTAGCCCAGAAGGGGTGAACTGCTTTATCATTTTGATGTCTTTATTTGCTGAAGATGATATGCGCTAAACAAAACTGATATAAAGTGTTAAACAACATATATACATAAACTTGCATACACACATAATCAACCTATTCAGCTGCAGAAAAGTTATTTTGTCTTTATTCCGCAAGACATCAAACTTCAAGTATGTGTATGTCAAAGACTTCTAAGTGTTTACTTTGTTATTTCTTTAGGCAGAGCCTGTAGAGGGCCAGGTAGCCTCTGGAACTCATCCTCTCTTTAGAGGTGACATGTCCGGTGAAAGCCCATACAGTCTATATCTGTATAAGAAATAAGAAGTTTTCACATTTTCAGAGGTCACTTGGAGTGTATAACTCACATTTGAAATTATGGGAAATTGATAACTTGCACACTTAAACAAGTGCATTTTATTTTTAGATCAATGAGACTATTTCATCAAATTGCAAGGCAGTTGCATAGCTACCTATTGCAATAACCAGACTATCCCATGAATCTGGTAGAGAACACAACCAACTGATGTACTTATCTTCATCTAAAATTTTAATATCAATAGATGCTAACTGACTTACCACAGTATTAAATGCGTTCATATGCTCTGTCACCAAGTCTCCATCTTTCATCCTCAGGTTATACAATGTTTTCCATAAGAACAGTTTATTCACCAGATACTTAGATTGGTACAAAGTCCTTAACTTGTCCCACAAAGCCTTCGCCATAGCTTCCCCTGATACATTCAACAATACTAAATCTGAGACACACAATCGTATTATGCTTTTTGACTTCCGATACAACTTCTTCCATTCTTCATCGGACACTCCCATTGGTTTAGTACCTGGATCTACCATGATCCACTCATCTTTATCCACCAATAGATCCTCCATCTTGAGTTTTCATAACTCAAAAAACTGACCATTAAATTTCTCGATCTCTATCTTTCCACTACTCGCCATATTATTTCACCACTCAGAATCGATCTCGCAAATTTCCCACTGAACAGGTCTACCACAGGCCCGAGCGAAACCCCTCAGCAACAAAGGCATCCCCTTGAAGCCAAAATATCTTTGATACCAAATGTAGGTTTTAACCGCATACAAAAATTACCTGCATACGAATTCTAAAACACATAAAATAAACTGTGCAAGAGCATAACACATAAAACACATATATACAGAGATTTTCCCTTTGATCCAAAAACCGAGATGAACCACTTGATTTTTCATTATATTCCTTTTAATTTTATAATACATATTTATACATGCTGAAGCGTCCAATACCATGGACCGAAAACCATCGCATCAAAAACCATGGACCGAAAACCATCGTGTCCAAAAACATGTGCAAAAATCATGCACAAAACCATAGGTGGGTCTGCCCAACCTAACATAGGGTCCAAAACCAAAATTTTACATTAAGTGGGGTTACGGGTACCCCTCAAACCACCTGTGACCTCCCCCCATCAAATCCCCTGTTAACTATGTGGGCTAGTCTTGGAAAGAATATAACACAACCAAACACTGATGATGCTCCTTTTGCAGAGAGAAAAACTACCTCAGATGAAGGTGGGGATGTGTATTTTGCTTTTTCGAGTACACATGTAGATCATGAGGCATGGTTGATTGACTCAGGTGCATCCTTTCACTTCAGTCTCCATAGAGAGCGGTTCTGCGAGTATGAGAAATACGATGGTGGTGATGTCTTCTTAGGAGATGATAGGAAGGCTAGAATCATTGGTCACGGAAAATTAAAGTTGAATTTGTAAGGTGGAAGGGTTAGAACATTTTTGGGTGTTCTGCATATTCCTACATCGGCTAGAAATTTGATTCTGTAAGCAAGCTGGATGATGCAGGTGTAAAAACAGTGTTTGTGAAGGATACTTGAAAGATGGTTCGAGGAGCACTGGTATTGATGCATGGAGTTTGGATTAGAAATCTGTACAAGTTGCAAGGTAGCACTGTTTTTGATGGGTGCAACAGTTCTGTGGTTCTTCAAAGTAGAATAGAAAATCTAGTGGCGTCTGGAGAGAAGACCATGCTGTGGCATCAAAGGCTTGGACATATTGGAAGAAGGGCGTTCGAATACTTCATGGTAAAGGCATGGTAGAAGGTATGAGTAATAGCTCTTTGGATTTTGATTTCTGTGAAAATTGTGTACATGGTAAGCATAATTAGGTGAGTTTCCCCTCTGGTCGTAAGAGGGCGAAATAGATATTAGAGTTTTTGCACAGTGATGTGTTTGGACCTATGAAAGTTCCATCACTGGGTAAGTCTGTGTACTATGTATCATTTATAGATAACTTCTCAAGGAACACATAGATATATTTTCTAAAGAAGAAATCTAAAGTCTTTGAAAGGTTTAAAGATTTCAAGGCTCTGGTGGAAAACCAGGTAGAGAAGAAGATAAAGGTGCTGAGGACAGATAACGGTGGAGAATTTTGCAGTAAGGAATTTGAAGAATTTTGTAAGAAGTGTGGTATAGCATGACAAAAGAATAGTCCATATACACCTCAACAAAATCGAGTTGGAAAAAGAATGAACAAGACGTTGATGGAAAGGGCAAGAAGAATGCTTGGTGGTTCCAAGTTAGGATAAGAATTTTGGGTAGAGGTGGTGGAGACAGCATGTTATCTGGTCAACAGATCACCTTCATTAGCATTGGAGGATAAGACTCCATAAGAAGTATGGACTAGTAAGAAACCCTTTCTTTCACATTGGAGGGTATTTGGATGTGATGCATATGTACATGTTCCAAAGGAGAAATGAACCAAGTTGGATAGCAAATCTAAAAAGTGCATCTTTATTTGGTACAAGAATGGTTTAAAGGGTTATAAGCTTTGGAACCCAGCAACAAGGAAGGTTGTGTACAGCCGAGATGTGGTGTTAAGAGAGGTGAAAGATGTTATTAAACATGAATTACAACCAAAGGAACTTGAGAAGATAGAGTTTGAGCTAAAGGAGGAAGAATCAAACTCTATAGGAGAGGAGGAATCAGAAGATGAAGAACCAGAAACTCCGAGTGTAAGAAGATCAGTTTGAGGAAGAAGGCAGCCACAAAGGTAGAGTTCATCTAATTTTTGTTCAAATTTTGCTTTATCTATTATTGATGATGATCCTAGAACTGTGAAAGAAGTAGTAGATTCAGAGGATGGAAAATTCTGGAAAGAGGCCATGGTTGATGAAATGCCATCTTTGCACAAAAATGATGCTTGGGATCTGGTGGAGTTGCCGGCTGGAAGGAAACCCATTAGTAGAAAATGGGTGTTCAAGAAGAAGACAAATGCAGGAGGAAAGGTGGAGAAATATAAAGCTCAGTTGGTAGCAAGGGGTTATTCCCAAGTGTCGGGAATTGATTTTGGCGATATTTTTTCTCCTGTTGTCAAGGTAACCTCTATTAGATTACTTTTATCTATTGTTGTTGCTTTTTATTTTGAGGTAGAATAGATGGATGTGAAGACAACATTTCTTCACTGGTATCTAGAAGAGGAGATCTACATGAAGCAACCTGAAGGCTTTGCGGTGAAGGGTAAGAAAGAACTGGTATGCAAGTTAAATAAGTCTCTGTATGGGTTAAAATAGTAACCAAGGATGTGGTATCAAAAATTTGATACATTTATACGGGGACTTGGCTTCACCAGAAGAAAAACAGATCACTGTGTGTAGTTTAAATTAATTGGTTACTGTGTTATTTATCTGGTCTTGTATGTGGATTATATGTTACTGGTTGGAAATGACAAAGAAATTATCTAGGATATGAAGACCCAATTGTCCTCCAAATTCGACATGAAATATATTTGTGTTGCAAACTATATTTTGGGCATGGAAATTAAAAGAGATGAGACAAAGAGGAAGCTCTAGTTAACCAGAGGAAGTATGTTGAGACAATATTGTAGAGATTTAATATGCAGGATAGTAAACCGATGAAGGTTCCTATTCCTGTAGGTGTAGAGTTATCTGCTGAAGAGTGTCCCAAGACACAAGAAGAGGAAGAGGACATGTCCCATGTTCCATATGCAAGTGTAGTTGGTAGCCTAATGTATGCAATGGTCTATACTAGACTACACATTGCACATGTAGTGTGAGTATTGAGTAGGTTTATGTCAAAACCAGGAAAGGAGCATTGGATAGTAGTGAAGCGGGTTTTTAGGTATTTTCATGTCACTAGTGATTATGGTTTGTGAAAGACCAAGATTGGACAGAGTGTTGGATATTCATGGCTTTATTGATGCAGACTGGGCTAGAGATCTGGATCAAAGAAGATCTACAAGTGGGTATGCGTTTAACCTATTTGGAGATGTAGTCAATTGGATGAGTAAGAAACAATATGTAGTGGCACTATCAACTACAGAGGCAGAATACATGGTAGCCCTTCATGCAAGCAAGGAAGCAGTTTGGTTGCAGAGATTGTGTTCAAGTATGGGGTTAGTACAGGAAGCTATAAGCATAGATTGCGATAGCCAAAGTGAAATTTTCTTGGCGAAGAACCCTGCATATCATTCAAAGACAAAGCACATTGATGTTCAGTATCACTTTGTGAGGGATATGATAGAAGACGAAAAGGTGTTGCTGGTAAAGCTGGACACTTTGAAGAATACAACATATGCATTGACAAAATGTATAAGTTCTAAGAAGTTCTCTTGGTGTAGAGAAACAATGGGCATTGGAGGGTTGGATAAATGAGTAATCTCTCTTGTGGCCCCCTGTGGAAAGAAAACAACAAGTGAGAGAATGTTGGGTTGTGTTATATTCTTTCCATGACCACCCCACGTAGTTAACTGGGGTGTTAGAGGGGGGCTGGAGCCCTCCCTTCGTTGCGCCGATTCCATAGTGGGGGGGTCACAGGGGGTTTGAGGGGTGCAGGTAACCCCACTTTATGGGGCAAACCCACCTATGGTTTTGTGCATGATTTTCGCACATGTTTTTTGGATGCGATGGTTTTCGGTCCATGGTATTGGATGCTTCAGCATGTATAAATATGTATTATTACATTGAAAGGAACATAATGAAAAATCAAGCTGGTAGTCCCGGTTTTGGGATCTAAGGGAAAAACTTTGTGTATATGTGTTTTATGTGTTATTCTCTCACATTGTTTATTTTCTGTGTTTTAGAATTCGTATGCAAGTAATTTTTGTATGGGGTTAAAACCTACAATTTCTAGCAAAAAATTACAAAAAAATGATCAAAATGTGTAGTTTTTTAGTTATATTTATGTTGAAAATGGTTATTTTTATGTCAACTGTTAAAAAATATTGTTTTTTAGAGACAATTATTTCATGTGCATTGAAAAATTAATTAACGATGTATAAATATGTAGAATATAGAAAATTCAAAATATCTACCTTCTTCATTAAATATGTAAAACAATAAAAACATCACTACAAAAAAAAAAAGACAAGAAAATATGAAGAAGAAGACCACTTCAAAAATTTTTAAATTTAGAAAAAAAATTTACATTTCATACATTAGATAATTTAAAGTTAAAAAATAGGTCTTTTAAAAAAGGGTCTGACGCAGAATCACCACTTTTTAAAATCAACATGAAATCAATACCATTCTAAAACGTAATGTACATAAAAAAATTTAAAGTGCCAAAAACTATGCTCTAAAAAAAACATATGTGTTCTTCATAGCCCCTTTTCAAAATCGGGTCACTTTTTTGCTATCTCTACGAAACGGGTAACATTATCAGTTCTCGTTTCAAAGTTTACATTGTTCCTTTCCTTTAGCTGCAACTTCAGCTCCACCAACTCCAATGTGCTCATCCTGCAAAGTGCTTTTCATGCAGGAGATGTCCCTGGCACTATCTCAATAGAAACATTTACCTCCTTGTGAGGTGGAAACTCTATAATATCATTAGGAAATACATCCTTGAATTTCTGTAAAATTGGGGACCACTCAAGGATTCCATATCCTCAACTTCCTTACACTTATCACTAGAAATGTGCACTGCGAATAAATCACACCCTTTCCTACGACTACACTTTGCTTGCATACTTATTAGAATTCTAACTGATGTAGATTTCTTCTTACCTTGTAATAATCTTGGTTCCCTATTGACATCAACACACTTAATGGATTTATCAAACAATCCACCTTTGTTCTATGAAGATACAATGAGTCCATGCCAAACAATATATTGTATGAACCTAATGGTAATAGATTCAAATGTTTTTCGATAGGAATACTATTCAAGTCAAATGTAGAAGCTCTTACCCAATGATGAACTTGTTTCTTCGTACTTGGAGCTAATTGCACTAACCAAGACTCTGCATGCAATTCCTTACTCAAACCACACTTATCCACCAATTTAGGGCTAACATAGTTATAACTAGATTCAAGGTCAATCAAAATAGAAATAACTTAATAAAAAATATTACGCTCCATTTCCATGATAGATGCATGGTGTTATGCCTGTTTTTTATCCAATGTTGCATAGATACATGGAATACTATGACCAACATCTCCGAAAAGTTGTGCCTCCTGCGCACTATATATCTTAGGCCTACCACTCTAGTACTGTGGATAGTCTCTCTTGCGATGATCTCCTCCACAAGTCCAACATTGCATGAGATCCTTATTTTGTTCCTCAGGTCAATGTACCTATCCTCTATATAATGCACTGAACCTCTTAGATAGTACGACATTCTCCTTGTTTCCTGTATCCTGAGGCCTTGCTCTCTTTCGGTTCCATTTTCCTTTGTTCTTTGCATTTCCTCTTGAGTCTGGCTTAGTTTCGGTTCTGCGCTTCGATTGTTCATAGAAATGCCTTAACTGTTGAATGGCCTCCTCCAATGATATTAGCTCATGAAGCTCAATTCTATCTCTAAATGCAACCAAAAACCCACTAATGAACCTCTAAATCTTGGCCTTTTCCTTTGTGAGATAAGGCACATACCTTAGTAACTCCAAGAACTTGCTAGTGTACTCATCATTTGTCATATATCCCATCATTAGCTCATAAAATTCCTTCACCCTGTCATTAAAGTATTTTTCTTACAAATAATTCTTCTTGAATAGTCACTCAAACTCATTCCATGTCAAAATTTCCTCATGAATACATCTAACATTCTTCACATCTTCCCACCAAATGTCTGCTTTACCTTTGAGACTGAATGGAGCCACTCTAGCTTTCATGTTCTCTGAATAGTCGTACAACCTGAAGAATTTCCTCATGCCAAGCAACTATGCCACTGCACCCTATGTTTTCTTCATCTCTCCATCAAATGTTGGCAGTTTTTTTTCTTAAACTCATATGGAAAATACCCCCTATCACTCCTCTAGTAAGGATGATAATGATGACGATCATGATGCCTATCTGAATAAGAACTAGAATCATACCCATGTTTATGCGCTCTCCTATCTGGAGTGTTCAACAATCTGTCGTCTCTAATTATGTCATCTCTATTTGATCTGTGACCACCATGCGACAGACTACCATATGCTCCATTAGTTCAATCCTCCTACTCATAGCTGATCTAGCATGGTCCTTGTCATTGCAAATTTGACAAACTCTGAAGTATTATTGCTATTGTAGTGTTTTCTTCTCAATGATGTTAAAAAAGAACCCACTTAATATTGTGGATGACAAACAATCTCAACAATATAAATGACTGCTAAACATTGTAGATATGTAATAACTGATAGAAAAAAAACCTGCCAAAATTCTGATCTATGCTCAATCATAGTTAAACAACAAAAGAAAGAGTAATAACTCCAATCATCCAATGGAAACTAGATATGTAAAGAATAATTTTATAATAACACCTATGAAGAGAACAGATAAATTTTATGGGTTCTTGGCTATCCTCAAACGTCTTTTGAGTGTGTAGAGTCTCTCTCCTCTATAATGTGAAAACCTAGCAAAAATATGGTGTGAGACAATGAAAATAATCAGAGTTACAACAACGAGTGCAACAATGAAAATAATCAAAAGTGAATAATGGATGGAAAACCTTCTATTTATAACAAAATATTGAGTTATCCTCGAATAATGAGCAATAATAAAATATTATTGATCCCATTCTTGGTATAGCAACTTGGAATATTTTATTATATTTGGTTAGGAGAGAAAAATTATTTAAACTTTTATTTAGAAATAATAAATAAATAAATAATTTATTTATCATCTCAAGGAAATACTTAAGGAATAATAAACAAATAAGGATTTATTTAATTATTCCCAAGGGATTTAGTCAAATTTAATGAAGAATAATAATTAGTTAGTGATTAATTAGTTATTCTTAGAGAAAAATAAGAAAAATAATGATTTATCTGTTTATTTTTCATGATTGGGTAAAATTTGACAAGAAATAATAATAAAACAATGGTTTAATTAATTATTCCTAGAAGAAAATCAAATAAATAGTGATTTATTTAATTATTCTTCATGGGTTTAACTATAAATTACTTAACAAAGGTGGTTTATTAAGTAATTTCTCACAATGAAAGAAATTTTCCTATGGTAAAATTGGCTTTAGATGATGTACTTTGATCCATCTAGTAAATTAGGCTAGACAATCAATGTTTTGGTGATAACGTATTTTCCCCCAACGTACGAGCGTTAGGAGCAAAATGTATGACCAAAGTACATTGTAAATACACAATCACTTACACAACACAAGGGAGTCAAGGAGAGAAGGAGACCAATGAAGCTAAATTGAAAGAGGATAGGGACAAAGGGGGCGAGACTAACGAAAGTCCCGTTTTATGTTGTGGTACTAGATCTCAATGAGGTTGTGGAGGCATACCCATACATTCCGAGATAAATTAGTACAAAATTAATAATTCAGCCATAAATATAAAACTGAGTAATGAAGTACATATTTAATGGTACATGACATGCTGGCATAATAGAGCCAAAAAATAATACAATGTGTCCCATATACATAATGCACCTGGGAAAAACATGAGGTAGGATTGAATACAATAATATATGAGTACATGATATACAAAGCTCCCTCCCTAAAAAAAATGAGTGGGAGGGAGGGTAGAACAATCAGAGAAGCCCTATTGAACAAGGAAGGGCTCTGCAAAACTGAATGGATCATTTGGAGGAGATGTGCATGCGATGAACACCGTGATAAGTAGGAACCAAACCCATCAACTCTACAGAACTACATCTAAGGTTGTAGCATAGTAGGCATGCATCCAGGCATGTGGGGGGCTACCTAAAGGGCTACCCCATCATGAGGTTTGAAACATCTCACACACACCTCAGAATCACTTGTAGAATCTGCCACATCACTGGACCATCAAGTGTATGGATCATGAACATGAAACAACCACGTCATAGGGAAATAATGAGACCCTCTGCTCCATCCAAGGCATCGAATGAGAATGGAAGTTGGAATCGAGATACACTACCCTCTAGGCCATTCTTCTGGAATAAATGAGTTGATGTCGACAGAATAGGGCCTGTGATAGATGAGGTAATGAGGATCCTCAACTAAAGCACGAGTAATTTGTCTGATGGACTGAAAGCAGGGATAATGGGGAAAAGGGGACTGAGGGACAAGCAGACAACTAAAATTGTCAGAGCATAAAGTGCATGGCTGACGTGGCAACAACTGACTCAACTTTGGAAGGGATTGGGATAGTATGACTGGAGGCCAAAATGGGCAACACAGGACGAACGATATGCAAATATGGATGGAATACTGTGACATGAGATGATGAGACATGAAATAGACTTTAAGAATGCAAGGGTGACTCAATCATGCTGCCACACAGACTGGGCCCAATGGGGACCATGAAAACATGAGTAAATGATGGTTACTCATGACAAAAATTGCCATATGGTATGAAAAGTAGTAAGAGGAGGTAGACCTCAAAGTACAAGTGTCGCTTTATGACTAAATTCGATTTGGAGAGACGACGAAGCGACCTTCTTGGGAAAATGGTTTTCAGGTGAAGTGTAGAGTCATCAAACACTGAGGAAGACCCATTTTAGAGCTCAATGAAATATTTCCAATGGTGTTGATGGTTTATCAAACAGAGCTATGGTCTAGTCGCAATGGGCGATAGAAAAATTAGGGATTTTTCTATGAAAGGACGTTTTCCCTCTAATTTGGAATCATTTTCTAAGTGAGCTATGGTGAATTTGGAGAGGAGGAAGATTCCCTCAATCTTGTGGAGATCATAGTGGACAAACCCATCATCAGAAGTAGAATATGCAACTTTCATGTAGGTGGCCTTACTCATCTCTTCAATTTCAGTGGTTTATTTCTTGATTTTTGGTACTTCACAACTCCCTGAGAGACCCTTTCCCTTGCCCATGGTTGCATCACACATTCTGGGTCTAGAAGTGTGATCTAGCTTGCAAGAAACAACTGGAAACCTGCAAGCTTGCACTTTTTGGGCTAAAAACTGTGATTTTTTGTTGGAGGAAAGGTTGGCCTGTAAGATTGGTGGGGGTTGTAGGCTGATTAGTGTAGACCATTCTTTTCTTCTCTATACTAACAAAACATATGGTGTTTTGCAGGCATGGCAGAGCTAAAAATCAACTGGCATGAATGAGACTTGGATACTCTTCGATCTAAGATCCAGGGGTATCAGGCAATTCAAGGGGCATTGGCTCATTATGGGGTTCTCAAATTGGTAGAGAACCCATTGCTATCGAGAATTCAGAGCTATTGGGATCTAGGCCAGGAGGTCTTTGTCATGCAAGGGCACAATATCGAGCTCACATTACAAGATATTTACATTTTGACCAGACTGCCTCGCCTCAAAGTGGTGGGGGATATTCATCCGGTGGTGCCTCATGGGAGGAACATTACTGAGTTTGTGGAGGACCATTATCGATGGGGTGTTCATGTCAAGGGAACGACTATCCCACTTGTTGATGTAGAGAGGCTAGAGACACAGGCTATTTTCGCAGCTGTGGTATGGGTCTCGGGCAGCTAGGCATTCCACCACATCACTAGTGGGCAGATGATGTTAGTTGAGAGTGTTTTGGTTGGAACCTACTATGGGCGGGCCCAGATGATGTTGTCATTGGTGAAATGACATTTGAGTCTTTGCAAGAGGCAAGTGAATCATGACTATGCTTATGGTGTATTACTATATGCGTTCTTCTTTGAGAAGGTACATACTGTCTGTCCTCATGTATAGATCCAAGATGGGGGCCCACAGGAGCCCATGATGCACCATTGGGGGCACATACTATTGAGAGGAGGAGGATGGGGTGGGAGACAATTGTTTCTACAAGAGTTTTTTGTGCATTGGGATTAGATGCCCCTTTACATTGACGATTTACCCTTATAGCGGGATGAACTATCAAGGGGATCCTGACTTGCCACTTCTGCCCGAGCGAGCATGTGGGCCAGATGGTAAGTGTTAAGTTGCTATGTTTTATGGTTCATTTTATATTTTTGTCACATGTATATGGTACTGAGTGTGAAATATGTTGTATGTAGACATAGCACTAGTGAAGCCAGAAAGAAAAGAAAGTTTAGCCATAGTGCCTAGGGCTACAGGTCGAGGGGCGTCATCATCATAGCAAGGGCTGGAGAATATTGCGTTGCTCACTGATTTGCATCATAGGTTTGATGTACTCTTAATCAGGGTTTCAGAGTATAGATGGCACGACTTAGAGGATGGATACACAAATGAGTGCATCGGTCTTCTCTAAGAGTGGCGAGGTATCGTGCGACACATGGTGATAGCAGGTTAGGCAGTACGCGATCTACGTGTAGGTGGAGAAAAGACTTTGGCGCAAGATCCGTTGGATAGTGACTAGATGCAGGGAAATGTTGGTCCCTTTGATTGTGAGTTTTGTAACATGCTATGGGCATGTTGGATGTATTTAGAGTTATGGCTCCAAATGCTTTTATGATACATAATATGATTATGCATTTTATATGATGATGATGGTTCACCATTTGTTTTGTTTATGGTTGTCTTTTGTGGTATACATGTGATAAATGCCAATCTAGAATTTTGTTTGAAATGGTATCTACATAGTGATTTTGGGCTCTAGGCACATGACTAAAAGTAATGGTTTCAAATTCATGTACCAATACCTTCACCTGTAAATATTTTCTAAATAGGACTTGGTTATGTACATGATACACACCATTCAATTGCATCACAAGTAGCAAGGAATATAAATGAACATGAAGATGAAATATGTAATGATTGAGGGAATTGATTAAAAAACCTATACTGAATCATATTCAGCCTGATTATTGGTGGCAGATCCAATGCACATGTCATTTGAAAGGACTAATGTATGAAAGGGGGTAAAAATGGTCTAGGCTACCGAGGCTAGATTCTGGGAGAAGCAACTCGCACCGTCAACATGACCAATATATAGTGTGGATGATGGATCCATCTGAACGGTGTAAAAGATAATGGATGAGATAATGCAATCTACCTAACTTTATGAAAGAAATAAAGACATGCAAATCAAAGGGATGTGCTATGAGTAGAATTTCTTGAGTTAGAGTGCATTGGGAGAATTAGGAAGGAAATGACCTTCAAAATCCTCTGAAGAAATGCCCCCTTACTTAAGGGTAGTTGTAATCAGGGATAGACATAACTTCCATGTGTCATTGTCAGGCTGAGAGCTGGGCGAACGGGAGGAAGACTAACTACATGATGCAACAACATTACCTAGTGCATCAACCTAAGAAATAAGGTTCACTTATGTATCATCTTTGATGGTATATGACGGGCTAATAGATGGAGGATCTACAAATGTTGAGACCTGGGATTCTTTCGAAAAAGGTTCGATAAAAGCACAAGCAAAAACCTCAAAAAGGTTTTCCTGTGAGGAACTCAAGGATGATGACAGGTAAAGGATATGGACCATGGTGTCCCTCACGTCGACATTGGGGGGAGGGATCACAATAGTGGGGCTAGAGTCTCCATGTTCTGGTCGACTAGTGGTACAAGAATCCATGGGTAGAGAAGTAGATGATCCACTACAAGTGGACTCGTATTCATAAATCGCCCCAAGGAAATTGCGAAATTAATCGAGACAAAGGAAAAAATGGGAATAGTGACCATGATGATCACACATGGCACAAGGGTGCAACGTTTTGAGTTTATTGGGTGGACTTGGTAGGTTAACATGGACTTCCGTGATATTTGACTCAGGGAATGCTTCATGAATGAAAGGTTTGAGTTGAGGAAGTTAAGGAAAATTGTTGGTGGCATGCCCAACAACCTGACACAAAGTGCATGGGGGTGTCATCTTTGAGGCCTTAGGGGCTAGAGGAGTTTGGGGAGCATTTTCCTTTGAATATTTCCTCTTAGCTTTGCCCCCTGTCCAAATGGTTTTGCAATAGGAGATGGTTCTTGTTGAGGTTGTGATGGAACTAAAGCAGCAGAAGGGGTCATGGGGGCCAGTTGAACCAGGATCAAAGCATGATAAGGTCTTAGCTAACTAAATGGAATGTTCACTCGGGGGTTGATGTACCATATTGGGATCCCCAAAGTCACGTTAGGAAGGACCAACAATGTCATGATAGGCACAAAACATATTCTCAGTGGGGGAAATAAGAAAGGTATTTTTCCTACAGGGTAGTGTCCCAGTGGAATAGCTCCTAGATGGTTGAGACCAGGTGGAATAGTTCTTGGTGGGAACATAGGAGAGGCACCCATGAATGGAGGAGGTCCTAGGAGAGTGGGTTCAGAGGGTTCAGCTGGAAGAGCAACAACAGGGTGCTGAGGAGCTAGTTGTTGATAAGATGTACCAAATTGCTTAAGGGTAGCCCATGATGCTTGTAACATGCAAACATGCATGGAAGTAAGTTTAGAAATGGGAGGGCGACAACCTGTGAAAGCACCCAATAATGAGGAATCCTTATAGAGTCTGGGGGAGACACTGGTGCAGTGAGTTGAAGACTGGTTATCAGACATCGATGAGATAATGGACTTGGGGGAGGTCACGGATGTCGGCTCATAGTAAGTCAACTGATTGATGGTAATGATCTTCCCTTCATGGGGGAAGCACATCTTCTGGAACATCGGAAATGTGATGGTTGACATAGCATATGCATAAATATGACCTAAGAGAATGTTGTAATCTAAAGGGGCATCAACGACTTCAATGCCGACATGGACAGTCTTGCTCCCAAGGGTCATTGGACAATTGCGGTACATGCCAAGGGGTTGAGAGGAGTGTCCATTACAAGCATGCAAAGTGATTGTGGAGGGGGATAACTCAGGTGACTTAAGTTGTTTCCAAACAACAATGGACATCACACAGGTGGATGCACCTTCGTAAATAATGCATCTAGTGATGATGGCATTATAGACTCTAATTGGTATTTGGAAAGAAACAAATGAAGGTAGTGGTGAGTGCTCTGATGTATCAACTAGGAAGACAATCAAACAATTGTTGGAAGGATACACTACAACTAAGGAATTTAGTAGAGATTTATTTTGGGAAGGGAACGACTAGAGGACTTCCAGTGTTGACATGGCGGCAGATGATTGCACCAACTCGTCTACTATACTCTATGTATGGGTAGCTCTATTAGAAGCTGGATTACGAAGTAATGGTCCCTTTAGGATCTTGGGAATGACCTCAACCTTAGGTAGAGGGATCTGTAAAGGACCATTTGGTGTCAAAAGAGGCTCAACAAATAATTTGGTTTCTGACTTGGTAGCAGATAAAGTGGAGGGCTTGTCATATTTGCATGACTAAGTTTATGGGTTGATATTGGAGGGGTTAACCTCATCATAGTTCATCATAAGGATCTAGTAGTCACCAGGACCAGAAGGTTGGGGAAGATGGGCTGCTTGACCTAGCTGAGGTTGAGCAACAACATATTCTTGCTGAGGGAAAGGATTTCTCAGCACTGTTGGTTCAGATGGCGTGAGATTCTCAGGCAATTGTTGACCTCTAAAAGCTACTTGAGCTTCCCACATTTGGCACATTTGGGGTAAAATGGGAAACTCGTGTGTATAGTGGCCATGTACACCACAACATGCACACAGTTTGTTTGTATGAATAGCCTTTTTCTACCTGGGTTGGTCGCCTTGTTGTTGGTTGTTGGTGTTAAGCTGGTTCCCCTGGGGTTCACTAGGTTGGTTAGGTTCGTTAGCCTGGTTAGCCTTGTTACCCTTCCCTTTATTCTTTTACTTCAAATTTTGGGGATTGGTAGTACTCTATTGTGCAAACACTTTTCCTTGAGCGGGAAGTGGTTGCTGGTGCTGAGGATGCATGGGAGGTTGTGGCGCTAATGCTTGAGGGGATGGAGAGCTCAGTTGTGCATAAGGAGGAGCAACAATTTGGTAGACAGGTTGGGGTTCATGAAACATGCTACTAGCAGGAGGGGTATAAGTGTTGGAGGAATTAGTGCCCCCATGAGGGTAGCCATAACTCTGTTGAGTATAGGGCGAAGAGTGTGAAAGGGATCCAATGATACTGTCAGTGGCATGAGATGCCCCTGGTGCATTGGCACTTCCAGGACAAGGGATGTCTAAAATGACTGTATAGACATAACTGGATTTTGTATAAATCAAATCATAACTCAAATTTTTCTGGAGAGCTTCTTCCTCGGTCTAAGGAAAATGGGATGTGACATCTCTCCCAATGGGGGATAAAAGGTTCTTAAGAAACCAATCTAGATAGACATGGTCTTTGAAAGGTGGGGCACGACATGTGCTCCTCCTTCGACGCCACTCTTAAACATGATAAAAATGGCGAGTAGCCAAGGACTAACAGAATTTGGTCAATAGCTCTGTACGAGTGTCGTACCAGAGAGGTAACTAGAAATAAGAAAGGAATGCTTTAGCAAGCATCATGAAAATGGAATGTGATGTTGAGGGCTGGTCTATATACCATTTTACAGCATCTCCACTGAGCGTGTGTTGGAAGAGCCAAAGATGAATGGATTCATTGGTTATGGAGTTGGATGAACACCACATGTGGAAGGATTGAACATGGTTGGTAGGATCCTCTCCAACAATACCCTCGAACATGGGGATGTCTGAGGGAAGCTTAGTCAGCATAGAGGGCCAACCAACATCATGGTGTATGGGGTCATTTATCAACTGGTTAAGACCCAGAAGACTTAACCAGCAATAAAGCAGAGCATGGTAGCTGCCAGAACGGTTCCTGAGACTGTTCCACTAGATGTGACTACTAGTAGAGAACTGAAGCCAACACTAGTTTGGGTTCCTACACCCATTGTGGGTCTAGACATGGTGACGATATGTGGTGAAGGAGGCACGAAATCAAATGAGCAATCAGAAGTACTAGAGGAAGAGTCAGTATGGGGACTCAGAGGTCTATGAAATTGAACCCTATGGGGAGAGGTAATATGCCCAAGTAGAAACTAGGGGTGAAGGCCTAATAGTCTTTGCGACAAACACCTCGGTGGCAGAATGGTGTTGAGACACACATGACATAGAAATGGTGATGGGATATCAGAAATATATCTTTGTCTCGATGCTGGGAGATAAATTTATTATGTTAAGTCTTGGCTTGGCACTGTAAACCAAGTTCCCTTCGCTTTAGGTGTTCTTGTGTGTGCAAGTGTATTAATTGATTAAGCCCAGTTTGTGTTTGTAAAAAGGAAAAAATCTTACTGAAAATAAATTGAAATAAATAATAGAAAATGAACAACAAAACAATTAACTAAACCCCACCCAAATTGGGTTTTCAAACATTATACTGCTTAGTGGCTAAACTGATGGGAAACACACTGAAATGGTCAAGAGATTTGAATGTTAGTGTGACTAGGATCAAGTAACACTAAGTTGTTGGAAAGTGGTGCAACAACAACAAAAAACTAAAGGGAAGGTTGCTGCAAAAAGATCGGGATATGGGTGAACCACCTAGGGATGGGACCCTAAGGAAAATGACCAAACAAGTGGAAATGTGACACTATGGATGGTAACAATCTATCTTAATACTTCTAAAATAGAAAGGTACAGATTTGGAAAATGTGGCCAAAAGCATTGCAGAAACTTAGACTACTCACTCAGCTAAACTCCTCCTAGAAAGGTGGAAGTGTACTAAAAGCCCTAGGGGAGGCTAAATTCGACTTCGACGAGTAAACGTGAGTGGATCAAGGCCTAAGTAGGATGAGAGAGAGGCCAAACACCCAACGTAAAACTCTCTACAAAACCCAGAAACCGATCTGAGAAAAACCCTAAAACCCAGAAATCACAAGTATTGACCTTTTTCTCTGCAGCGATCAAACTTTTGGGATGAAAGGTGCGTTGTGAAGCCCCGATTGCACATTTTGGGTTAAAAACTATGATTTTTGTTCCATGGATCCTGATCAGCGAATCTCAAAAAAATGTGTCACCTTTGTCATGGCTGGTTCTTGTGACCTGCGGAAACGACCAAAAAGCTTGGGGAAGTCAGAAATTTATCAGATCTAGGGTTAAAAAACTAGGAAACATTAAGATAATTGAGAAAAGAAGTAACCTTAAACTAAAAACCAAAGTCACCGAGGTTTTAGGATCTAAAGTATAAAACCCATTGGAGTCACCAATTTTGTGTAGAGTCTCTATCCTTTATAATGTGAAAACCCATAAAAAATATGGTGCGACATTGAAAATAATCAGAGTTACAATAGTGAGTGCAATAATGAAAATAATCAAAAGTGAATAACGAATGGAAAACACTCTATTTATAACAAAATATTGAGTTCTACTTGAATAATGAGCAATAATAAAATATTATTGATCCCATTCTTGTAATAACTACTTGGAATATTTTATTATATTTGGTTAGGAGGAAAAATTATTTAAACTTTTATTTAGAAATAACAAATAAATAAATGATTTATTTATCATCTCAATGAATTAGTTAAGAAATAATAAACAAATAATGATTTATTTAATTATTGCTAAGGGATTTAGTTAAATATAACAAAGAATAATAACTAACTAATGATTAATTAGTTATTATTAGAGAAAAATGATAAATAACGATTTATCTATTTATTTTTCATGCTTGGGTTAAATTTGATAAGGAATAATAATAAAATAATGGTTTAATTAATTATTCCTAGAAGAAAATCAAATAAATAGTGATTTATTTAATTATTCTTCACGGGTTTAACTATAAGTTACTTAACAAAGGTGGTTTATAAGTAATATCTCAAAGTGAAAGCAATTTTAGTATGGTAAAATTGGCTTTACATGGTTTACTTTGATCCATCTAGTAAATTAGGCTAGATGATAAATTTTCTTGTGATAACAACTAGATTTACGTCTGCCTGTTTCTCTTGTGCCTATATGATTCTGTCATTATCTTCCTTACAAATCCTTATTTCTTCCTTTAAGCTTCTCAATGTAACTGCCAAATCAGAAGGATTCTCAACAGCATACTGCTCTTTAGAATCATAGGGATAGTCTTTGTAGTCAACCATCGTGCTAGCCATTTGATATTTATTCTTGCAAGGTATATCATGTCAGCTAAACCAAACCACAATAAACCAACATATATTAGTATAGTTCGAGGACTATACCTTGTCTACAAAATCAACAAATAAGAGTGATACATGTATAACATAATCATGGCAACATATAGAAATATAAAACATAAGCATATGACCATACAATTGCCATTCTAGCTAGGGTCTAGTCACCAATGCATGACCCCAACAACAACACACACCACAACCTCATGCATGAAAACCACCATCATTACATCACTATACACTTGACCACATGCAAACATGAACATGCATAAGTGATGCATAACCATCCACACATATGCATAAACATGTTTGGTTAAGCATGGATGAACAATACTTGAAATAAAACCTGTAAGAATGATACATGCAACCAAGCATACAAGAATGTAACCAAATATGCAAGGATGTAACCAAGCATACTACAAAAATACATGTAAGCAACATAAATCAACATGTAACTAGTCATACATTCACAACGATGCATTCCCAAATAATACCTCAAATTTCACATAATGAAATCACTACAACCATGAACAACATCATGAAAATGCAATAGGCACATGGACTACAAGTATGAGAGACACACATGCAACTTGCATGCATGATCAACACATAGCCCATCCAGTCTGAGGGGTGAACCATGCTCTAAAACCACTCTGTAATGCCCTCCTCCCACATCTACCCAAGCAATTAGCTAGCTGGGGTACACATGCAATGAGAGGCCACTATGATATGATTCAACCTCCTAAGTCATGTTAAGGAAGTGAACCAATAGAAACACACCATACAAACATCAAACATCAACTAAAGAATCCTCATGAACCAATCCAATACTTTAGAAAGCTTGCCTTGGGGTCCCCTTGAGTTTTTAGACAAATTAAGGCTCATTCGCTCCCATGTTATAAGCATAAGTGCGACCAACAACCCAAAGTTGCTCTCACAGGCTTGCTTGCCAGTGACCAGAGATGAAAACTATTATTGCTATGCTAGCGACTCTAGGATTTGAGTCACTTTTTCAGGCCCAGAGCCCAAGTCACTGCTTAGAGTTTCCCATCTCTTTAGATTAGTAAAATAACATGGGAAAGGTAGTACTAAAGGAAATACTTTTTCAAGACCTTGACTACACCCTTACTTGCCATGATAGGGATTTCGTCAAACATATTGCAAATTTGTAATCTACAGGTGCAATTAATAGTTCTGAGCATAGGGGTCTCATCCTTAGCTTGACTAGGGGATTGTTGTACATGTACACATGTGGATATTGAGGCTAGGGTGCCTTTGGGAGTATACATATGATTAGGCTGGTGGATAGAGTTAGGATATGTTAAGGCCAAAGTGCCTACGTAATGGGTCCAACAAATGTAATATTTAA
This sequence comes from Pinus taeda, assembly GCA_000404065.3. NCBI lineage: Eukaryota > Viridiplantae > Streptophyta > Pinopsida > Pinales > Pinaceae > Pinus > Pinus taeda. The sequence continues at coordinate 95,592 of APFE030229967.1, forward strand.
GCTAGTCAGCCAAGTTATATTATGTGGCTTTTTTGTCCATGTAGCTATGTTATATTTATTTTAGGGCCAATGCGGTTAGGTACATATGTTGTTTTCACTTTGTGGCCACAAAGCCAAGATTGTAAATATAATGTCATATTTTTACATATATAAAATAATAATAATAAAAATAGTCATGGAGCCCACTCTATGGTAAAGAGTATGAGGGAGAGAGAAATTCCACGATGGGAAAGGAAATGGATTGGCGCTTTTGGCTTTGGGAGAAAAGGACAATTGAGGCCCACATGGCTTTTGAAGGTGCCACATGATAGAGAAAGGGCATGCATATTTAAAGGATGAGTATTTATCTTATGGGAAATTAATCACTCGCTATGCATACAAGGATTCTTCATACATTTAGTAGGGGCTTAGAGCTAGATGGTGATTGATTCTTGATTATGAACCAACTAGTGAGTCCTGTGCTAGGGTTTTAGAACCAACTAGGGATTTTTAGTTAGTGAGTACTTGCTTGGAATTTAGAAATTATTGCCATTTTGGTGAACTTAGTTTTTAACAACGAGCTTGTGATCCCTCTACTTGGGTTCTAGAACTAGCTGGGAGTTGTTTCAGTTCAGGTGACCAGTTGGTGAGCCCTATTAATGGTTTTTGGAACTGACTCAGAACCAAATTAGTTTATAGCATGGAAGGCTGCCTGGAAATCCTAGAAGCAACACAAGTTCCTAGAATCCTAGAGCTAATACCATTTCTGGCTGTCCATAAGGTGTCATGCAAGGTGGGCATTGTCGAAAACCTGACAGGGCACAAATAAGGGGTGTTCCACTTGGGCACAAGTTTCAGAGGAAGTGTAAGCATGTGGTTGGAGCATTGGCCAATGGGTTAGTACCTTGGCTATTGATGTATTGTTATTTTCTAGTTTTCATTGTCACCTGTGGAGTTACAGCCTCGGCTCGAGGGTCACCCGTGTTTGAGATTTACAATGATGCGTCTATCACTGGGTGGAACATGGAGAGCTCGTAGTCAAGTGATTTTCAGTTACAGATAAGTGTTATTTTTGCATGTGTACTCATTTATGCTCATGTGCTATGATTTCTTAAAAACCATAGTTAGGGTTTGGCATTACGAATAAGTACTTTGGTGTGCATTGTATTTATGTGGTAATTATGTGTATGTATTATTTTGTGGTGCGTGGGTTTAATATGCTAGATATAAACCCTAGTTGTCGATTGCAAATTAGTTATGCTTTTGCTGGATGGTGCTAATTAGGGTTGTTGTGTGCTAAATATAATTTTTGTTTATACCTCTAAGATATGGTGTGTATAAACCCTAATTTTGTGTAATTGTTATTGGATGAAGTAATGTGTTGATTTCTCACTTATTTACAGAGGTTTCAATGAATTCAATGATAGGGTTAATACCTAGATGGCAGAATAATAGCAAGGTTTGTCTAGAATTATAGGGACATTGGTAGTGAGCTAATGTTTAATTTTCAAAACCGTAATTATATGCTTCTATAAAAATATTGGTGAATTTATGGTTATGGGTTGGTAACATTAGGAGTCAAGGATGTTTTGATCTAGCTTACATCATTGGGTCTACATGGGCCAAAGATAAAATATAAGAGTAATGTTGAAAAGATGTTTTCCAATTGTTTGACAAAATGACTAAAGGGAACATGTAGTGCCTAGTAAATTATACTTTTAATTCATAAAAAATAAAGGGTTGCACTTAAACCTAGTGTATTTTTTGACTTATTGAATATTCTTGAGATTTAATTTAGATGAGTTATGTGAATGTAGTTTGTTGTTATGGCAGTTTATGGGCTATCTTTTAATAGTCTTGTAGCGATAGGAGATTTCTAATGTGTGTGTGTATATATATATATAGACACACACTATGATGGCGTAGGCTAGCTGGGAATGAGTTGCTATGTCAATACCAACCACCACGATAATGGATTAGATTAAGATAATTATGTTTTTATGGTTGGCACCTCTGAGTTGGATTTAGGGGACAATTCTTGAATAATAACTTACGGATGTATAAGTTGTAATTTTCAAATATTTTTTTTTTTTAAATTGTCTTCTCATTAAAACTAGTCTTTGTGGCACATAGCCTTTTCAACGATTTGAGAAAAAAGTGATGTACGGATCTCTACTTCTATAGTTGTATGATTGATTTTTCTTTTTTTCTTTTTTGGCATTAAGATGTGTAAATTGAAGGGATCCTTGGGAGAAATATCGATGACCATTAGTTAATCGATAACTTTTTTTTCTCATGCCCTGTGAGAAGTTACACCATTGTTTTAGGATATATCTTGTATCTAGCAGTGTAGATGCAATCGTAGGGCCTCACGATGATTTTATTTTTGGCATTTAAGGCATTTGATATGTATAATAAACTGTAGATGTAATGATTTATATGTAGAATATATTGAATGTATATCCAGACACACACTATTAATGTTTGGGTGCTTATTTCTCATGTTTCAGTGATATGATAAGGAAGGAAAGGTTCTTATTTATCATTTGTATTCACTTTCAACTAGTCTCCACCATTCATTTCATTAAACATAACTTGCACACACCGCTCCAAGCGGTGTGTTTTTCTAGTTAGGGTAGACCCTTCGGTTCTCCTCTCAAATAGGCTTCCACACAATAAAACCCCAACTCACATTCTGTCAACTCGAGCTGACTTGCTTCCTGGTCACTCGTCTCATTCACACCTCTCTGTTGGTCTCATTGTCAAATGCCCTAGTTGGTAGTCTTATCACACATCTTGATTCGTCACACATCTCGATTCGTCTCGTGCACCACAACAACGACCATGTCTAGTCTCATCTCAAACGCTGTGCTTGTAACATATCTCGGCTTGCCACAAGTGTGAAAACCCAAAATGTCACATTAATGTCGTTGTTTGGTTCACCTTGCAACTCTTGGCTCATTTATGTTCAATTTGATTGGTTATTAAATTGAACATGTTATTTCCCTTTGCTTCTATTATTGTGCCCATTACCTCTATTAATTAACCATAAGTACATAGATCACATTAAGGTATAGGATGGGAATTTATGATACAATTTGTTTTTGGAAGGTGATAAAATTATTGCTAATGAGTATAATCATTTTATATTCCTATTTATAGAAATGGTTACTGATTAGTATACTCTAATAAAAAATATATTATTTAAAATTACATATATAATTTAAAATAATTATTTAAAATCACATATGTAATTTAAAAGATTTGTTAATGGCACGTGCGAGATATATTTTTATTTTTACATTATATTTCTAAAGGGTAGAGGTTACTTAGGTTTTTGTGTGAACTTAACCACATATAATAGATTTTACATTGTTAATGAGTTAATGATATTAAAAATAATAAGATGTTTGTAATACGAATAAACATAAAATTTCCCATATTCACAAACCAAGGTATAATAGAAATTTATGATAGGACCTCTATACTGAGGTCTAATAATAAGATTTTCATAAGACCATATTCACAAATTATAAAAAGCCAAATGTAAATTTTTAATAATTATTTCTATGTTGTAATACAAATAACGTTAATTTACAAACTTTAATAATGCATCTAATTACAATTTAAAATTAATCTAATTATAACATTTTAAAATTTTAAATCTTTATATTTTTATTGTTTTCTACTTTCATTTAGCGATATTTAAACTAAGCGACAAGGACTAGCTACTATGTATCCCTTGTTCTTTAACAATTTCAGTATTTATCATATGAAATAATATGATCTATTTGATACATTTTACTAGCATAGTTTCTTCTTAATCATTAATCTATAAAAGATAGATTTAACCGCTCTTGTACTTGATAGATTCCAGGTTATGAAGTATTAATACTAGTTTATATTAAATTGCATGTTGTTGTAATATTCTATCAATGTTCAATAACTAACATTTGTTTTCTTTTATTTTTGTAAAAAGTTTATTAATTAGATCACACTTTTTTTTTAAATATAATATTGTAATATTTTATTTTTGAAATTTCATTTGTTATTTTAAGATGTATTAAATAGAATGCCTAAAGAAGTAAAAAATATTTTAATTATTCATTTCTATCTACTTAACCTCAAATTTAATGATTATGACATAATTTTTGTAAATACATACTTCCTTAATGACAATAAGAATTTAACCATTCTTTTTTGTGTCACTGATTATTTATTGTTATGAAACCAGCTCACAAAAAGATAGATAAGACAGATCAATTCCTTAGAAATAAGCCTCTTCGAGGGGGAAACCTCCTTTACATTACACAAATTAAAAATTCTTAGATGATACAAAAGACAAGACCTCCTTTCTATATATAGGAGTCTAAGGGGTCATAATATAATCAGAGCCGACATAACAATAATAATGTAAGGGCATAATAATAACAATAGTGGGCTTCTATGGGGCACAATAATAACAATATGGGGATTACATGGGCAGAACAACATAATAAGGGGGTTGTACTAATAACAATAAGGGATTACACTAGTATTATAGGGACCTAACATACCGCTCTCCTTCAAAAAGTGTTGTCCTCAATGCTTGAGTAGTTCTTGATGATTTTGTATAAATTTTTGTCCTCCCATGTGGAATCTTCGGCAGGTAAATTCTTCCACTTGATGAGATACTTTGAAATTAATCTATTTTGTAGCTATCAGGTTCTTGTTTTTGTGATTGCTCTAGGTTCCAATATGATTTTTCCTTCCTTGTCAAGTTCTAGAAATATTGTTTGAAATGAGATCTTCTGCAACCTTTGAATGAGTGGCCACACTTCTTCATCCTTCTTCCATTCATTGCTTGCTTCGTTTATCCAATTTGGTTGGATAATAGAAATACCACAAAATAATGTTTCCACATCCTCATCCTTTCTTGAGAGTGCATCTGCAACAACATTTTGCTTCCCTTTTTTGTAGATTATTTCAAAGTCATAACCAAACATATTTGTGGCCCATTTTTTTTGTTCTTCTAAAGATAATTTTTGTTCTAAAAAGTAGTTTAGACTATCATGATCCATTTTTACCTTGAAGTGTATTCCCATTAGGTAAGGTCGCCATTTCGTAAGTGCATGTAGTATTGCCATCATTTCCTTCTCATAATAGCTTTCTTGAGATGTAGCCATAAAAATACCCAATCACCTACATCAAAATTTTTTCATTGCAATGTTGATCTGCCTCTTGTTTCATTAGATTCTGCACCAAAGTGGTGTTATCCTTTAAAAGTTGGAGAACTTGTTGTTGATGCTCGATGTGATCTTTCACTGCTTGAACCTTTTTCTTCTTGATATGTCCTTCTATCTTGAGAGTTTGAGGAGTGTTAATTTCTTCCAATGCTTTACAAGATATGGTCGGATTCATTTCTTGGTGCTTGATGTGATCTTTCACTTCTTGAACATTTCTCTTCTTGATATGTCCTTCTATCTTGATATTTTGAGGAGTGGTAATTCCAACCAATGCATTACAGGATACGATTGGATTCATTTATTCTTTATCGATGTGATCTTTCACTTCTTGAACCTTTTTCTTCTTGATATGTCCTTCTATCTTGAGAGTTTTAGGAGTGGTGATTCTTTCCAATTCTTTACAAGATATGGTTGGATTCAATTCTTCTTTCTCTGGGGTTGGTTCCTAGTGTATATCCTCTTCTTTTGATGTTTCTTGATCCTTCTCTTCCTCGTCTTCATAATCTATGTAAAATAATTTCTTCTCAACGCACTTATGACCTTTAGTGCATTTGATATCACAATTGTAACAAAGCCCTTTTTCTCCTTTTTCTTCCAATTTTTGTGGTGTAAACCTTATAGGTTGTTGAAGGCTAGGAGAAAAAACACTTCCATAGTTATAGTCATGAGTGGTGGGATTCCTTGTTTCCATAATTTTGCTTTCAAATTTTCTTGCCCACCTAAACACCTTCTCCAATGAATCGGGTTCCCAAAGATGAACCTCATGTGGAATGTTATCCTTTAAAGTACCTATGAAGACATCAATCCTTTGCCTCTCTAGAATATCATTTACCCTTATATTCAATTTTTGAAATTCCTCAATGCGCTCTGCCATTGAACACTTTTGTTTAAGATTTATCAATTCGCTAAATAAGGTGTTTCTCTTTGTATCCTCATAATGTGCTATCATTTCCTCTGTGAAAATTGACCATGTAACAAGTTGTTTACAAGAACAAAGCCCTTTATACCATAAATATTGATTTGGTTCTAAATATGAAGATGCAATACATACCTTTTGTAATAGTAGTACACCATGTAGATCAAAATATTGCTCCATCTGTAGTGTCCAATTGACTGGATCCTTTCCATCAAACTTCGTCATATCACCTTTTCTTGATTTCAGGAGCTCGATCTTGAAATGATTGTAACTCTATAATTTCAAATCTTCTAGTTCTGAAATCACGACCTGTAGTATTCCTCTATGTCCTCTTTCCAATGCCACCAGTCTAATTGAAATTGGATTCTCCAAGAAAGAGTTACACAATCTTGCAAGATGACCTAATTATACACCTTTTTTGAATAACGAACTTGTATAACGTACCATGTGTCACTATTGTGACCTTCGAATCTGAAAAATAGATACAAAATACTACATTTTGTCCTATTTCTGTAACTTGTTATGAAATTTCAATTTGATGCTTAGCGAGAAAGTTATGATGATTTTCCCAAGGTCACCTGTTTAAGATGTAGTTCAGAAGTCTGCAAAAACCCTAACTTCATCAGATCATATATCCGAAAATATAGTGAGAAAAGACCCAAGGTGCATAACGATTTCTTCTCAAATTGGTTTTTTGTTTTAGCTTCTGAAACTTCATAGTGAAAATGTTATAGCGAAAATTCCACGATGACCTGTTTTAGATGAAATTCTGGAGCTTGCAAAAACTATAACTTCCTCATATTGTATCTCTGAAAATATAGCGATAGAAGCTCTGAAATTTAGACACGAGGTCCAACAAGATTTTGTCTCAAATGTGTTTTATTTTTAGCTTTTGAAACGTCACAAAAATAAAGTTATAGTGAGAATTCCATGATGACCTGTTTGGAGTAGCAAAAACCCTAGAATCCAAAACTTTGATACGAAATGTCATGAAAGCAGCTCACAAAAAGATAGAAAAGATAGATCAACGCCTTAGAAATAAGCCTCTTTAAGGGGGAAACCTCCTTTACATTACACAAATGAATAATTATTAGATGATACAAATGACAAGATCTCCTTTCTATATATAGGAGTCTAAGGGGTCATAATATAATCAAAGCCGACATAACAATAATAATGTAAGGGAATGATAATAATAATAGTGGGATTTTATGGGGCACAATAATAACAATATGGGGACTACATGGGCACAATAATATAATAAGGGGGTTTCACTAATAATAGTAAGGGATTACATTAGTATTATAGGTACCTAACATTTATAGTAACCATCCTAAAAAAAGTGAAATTCATTTGCTGAAATGTGGTTGCCGTTGATGTTAACCCAAGAATGCATTATAAGATTCCCCACCTTTGATGAAAAATATAAGTAAATTTATGGTCTTGATTGTCAAGGTCAATTTTATTGGATTGTCTTCTTCATGCTGATTCCGACAGCATGTGGCACACCATGAGGGTCCTCATGGTTTGGGAGATACACTTGATAAAAAATGAAGCCCCTCCTTGTGGTTGAAGTCCCCAAAAGGAGATGATGTGAGAGGTCATCATTAAAGATATATTTAAATATTTTATGGTCAAGTGGTTGTGGGTTTTGGCTTCTTACTCAAAGTTTATTCTGAAGGGAAATGTTTTGAAATATTGATATTAAAATGATTCCCTTGAACCCTTAAATGTTGGCATCATCTCATAAAAAAAATTTGGCTCCAACAATTTCAAATTTCAAATTTCGTTATTCCCTCCATGTGAAGTTGGCTCGTCCCTCCAAAATGGAATTTCAACCTCTATAACTACAAGAAGGATTCACCCTCCACGAAACAAGAAAATTCATTGATCTCTCTAAAATGAAGTGTGGCCTTGTGGAGCATTAAAGATATGACGAGGAGACTATGTCGTAAAGGATTATGCGGCTTGTTTGCCTTTAATGGGATTCAGTGGGTTTTAAAGCTCATTTTGCAGGTGGTTTACATATTTTTGAAAGGCTAATTACTTTCTTGAGAAGTATGCAAATCTAAAGTACTGATATGTGCCTAAGGGTTTCACTCAATTTGTCACTTTTGGCCCTCTGTTAGGACAAGATTCTAAGCATGTTCCGAGTAGTTCAATTTTCTATCAATGCATACCTAGGGATTTTGGTAGTGCCTTAATAACCTCATTATTGTGGCCTTGTACAATTGTGCACTCCTTATAAATGAGGTCAAATTATCATGATTTTCATTGGAGTAAAACTGACCTAATTGGATACCAACGAGACTTGTTTTTTCCATGTGCACTATTATATTAAATGACATAGATCTGAATCCCCTTCTCGCCTTATAAATTTGAGCTATCACTGAAGTTATTTAAGGCTTGTATATAAATTAGTGTAGTAGCTTAAGGTTGTTTAAGGCATATAAAATCATCGTATACTTCAGGCATTTATAAGCAACTTGATTAATTCTTATGGCATCTCATTGACACATATATGAAGGGAATAGATTAACGTTGTCAAAAAAAATTTATTCCTTTTGTTTATGGTTCTATAATCTACAACCTTTTGATTGTTATAACTCTTCTACTACAAAAGTTTAACCTAGCTAGGCATATCAACAATTTAACTACATGGTTGTGAGTTTCTTCCGAGGCTTGATTTATGAACTAACTTGATAACCTTGGCCCATAACTATAATTAGCTTTCTCAAATTTAAAGAATGAAGTAGAGGAAAATTTGTCAGAGCCCAACGGTTTGAAGTTGACCAACATTGATAGATTTGTTTGATAAGTCTTGCTTAGTTCATGAAAATTATCTATTTTAAAGCATTTTTTTTTTGGGATTTTATTGATTTGTGTTATTAACAGAGGCATAAGCATCAGATCATCTACATGGAACCCACAAGTTGAAGACATCACCACATTAGAGGTGCATGTTATATCAACATTTGGAAGGATACAACAATAACACCTATTGAGGACATATTTAGGGTATCAACTGATTAGAGGGATAGAGGTACATTTGTTCCATTTATTCATCACTTGGTAGCAATATTGAAGTAGTGTAGTTTCATTAAAAATATGAAGTATGTATAATCAGTAAGGGTATTCATTGAATATCATATGTAAGTGGGTCATTGTCCCTGGTATGGAAGCCCACAATTTATCTTATTCATTTTTCTATTTGAGGGTGGTTTGCTGGAGGAAGGTAGGAGATTGAAGTATTCTTCATGTTGTAGCCTGAAAATACTTCAGGGTGGTAGGGTGGTTCTAGGGAAAGTAGGAGCTTGTAGGGTGTTGGAGCATCCTATCAGTTATAGCTGATAAAACCAGGGCATTGGAGCATCCTTTAGGTTGAAGCTGGTAAATCAGGGTGTAGCTGCATCCTTTCAGTTGTTGGAGCTTCCTAATAGTTTACCACTTTTATAGAGTACTAGGGAGTTTTGATTTCCTACTTAGTGGTGGCCGAAGAATTATGTACTCAGAAACTATATTAGAGAAATGTTTGATGGTTTTTCTCCATTAAGGGTTTCCATATAAAATTTATTGTATACTTCTCTTTGAATGTGTCAATTCTCATTGTTCTACTATTCATGCGTTAAATTTTTGTGATTAACTAATTTTAAGTGAAATAATGATTCACACCCTTAACATGTCCAATAATTAGTATCAGAGCAGGTTGCTTCGCAATCAGTCTAACCGTTGGAAGGGATATCATCGAGTGCACAAAGGTTATAGTTCTAATATTTGATAGACATAATTATGAACTTTGGAGTGGAAGGATCAACGCATATATGCAAGCACAAGGATATGATGTCTGACAATCTATAAAGACTGGATACATAGAACCCTCAACACCTCCAACATATGATGCAAGTAAAAATCTCTATGATAGTAATGTTAAAGTCCTGAGTGCTATTTTGAATGGTTTAATAGAATTAACATATGTTAAATTAATGCATTACAAATGAATGAAAGAATTTTGGGGAAAGCTCCAAAACATATATGAAGAGGACCAGAATGACAAGGATGTGAAGCTTCATATCTTCAGAGGAAAATTTGAGCAGTTGAAAATGAATGAAGATGAAAACATTGCAGCTTATTTTCTCCAAGATGATGGAGTGGTAAATGAAATATAAGGTTTTATAGAACCAATTGAAAATTAAGTGATTTCTTGAAAAATACTAAGATCACTTCTAATGAGGTTTGATGCCAAGGTTTTTGTGTTAGAAGAATGATGGGATTTATAAAAGGTTAGCATGGATGAGTTGCATGGAATACTTATAACTCACAAAATGAGAAAAAAATAAAAGACATTAGAGGAAATTTCAACCTAAAAGTGGTATCCTAAGGAAAAATAATAAAATCATCACAAATAATAAAATAAGAGTTATCAATTTTAGAGGGAAAAACAGAAAACTACTTTTTTTTTAATTGTATTTTTGGCTTATCTCCTTATATGTTTACTAAAATTTCAAGTGTAGACACTTGTTGGATGTGGAATTAAATTTCACATGTAATGAGTTCACATTATGTATACTTTTGAGAAGACCCACATTGATAAGAATTAAAGATACATTAAAAATGCACGGTGAATACATTTTTTCAAAATATATTCAATTTTTATGAATGTGGATCTTCTCATAAGTATGCATAATAGGCACTTGTTGGATGTGGAATTTAATTCCACATACAACAAGTGTCCACACTTGAAATTTGGGTAAACATTTAAGGAGATTAGCAAAAAATACATTTAAAAAAGTAGTTTTTTCCCCTCCAAAACATTTACATGTAACTCTTTTCAAATTTAAAGGATTTTTATTGGCTTACATATTATCTATGTAAAAATTTCAAGAGCGGTTTTAGGCTCAAATTTCCTTTAATGATCCATCCAATAGAGAAGTAACCTTCACAATATCCAAGAAGAGCGGGAGAAACAAACTGAAATCAAAGCCAAGCCATAGTTGTTGCAATGGAAAATTTTTAGATGAAGAGATAGCTAACTTCGTGCGAAAGTTGAGAATAGGAATAGGAAAATACAAAGGTAAGATCACCTTAATATGTTTCAATTGTCTTGAGATTAGTCATTTAAATGTCCTCATGCAAGGAAGTTAGACAATGTTGATGAAAAATAAGCTCATAGGAAAGTAAATAAAAAACAAATAAGATACAACAAGCAAGGTAAAAAGAAAGGCTTTAAGAAAGGCTTATATTCAAAAGAAGACAACTCCTAATTTGAAGAAGAGAGTGACAGTGACAACAAAAATGACATGGCAGGAGTGTTATTCATGGAAAGGGACAATGGGAAGGAATCTCCTAAAGAGGAAGAAGATGATGAAGAGGAATAAGGTGAGGTTGATCTTGAAGAGAGATTATCACTGCTTTAAAGGATCTCAAGGTTGAAAGAGGAAATATGAAAATACTGGAAGCCAAGTTAAGAGAATTGAAAGAGAATGTCAAAAGCCTGAATAATAATACTGAAGAAACATAAAAGATTATAATCAATCTTAAGTAAGAGTTGTAAGAAGAAAGAAAAATTGAAGAATTGCTCAAAAGAGAACTGGGAGAAAGCAACAAGGCAAGGGAATATTTAGAAGAAGAGATAGTATCTTTATGGAAAGAAACATATAAAAGGAATGTCTAGCAGAACCATGCAAACAACTCCAAAGTATTGGATGAAATCATGAGAAATCAAAGGCCATGTAGTGATAAGACAAGATTAGTCTAGAAATAAACATTTGTGAAAGGATTAAGTTTCTCAACGAAAGAAAAGGAAGATGAACATAAAACTTATGAATAAATGATTAAGGGTTCCATCAAGTGGGAAGAAAGCTTCCCAACAAAACAGAAGGTCTAAGAGACATAGAATCACCAACCCACATTGAAGAGATCTCTAGAAAAAGGTATTTGGAGAACAACATCAAAAGTAACTCCCCCTCTCAACTATTAAACCATATTTCTTGCCATTTGTTATTCTTGAAATAATTTTTGACATAAAGTTGTAAAATGAAAAGCCTTTTTTAGGAGAAAAAGCAACTTTGGAAGTTACCCTAGGGATGATTACCCTAGAAATTCTTAAAAATATTACAAACAAAATTTAAAAATGTTTGGATACTTGAGTAATGAAATAAAATGCTATAAATGCAACAATTTTCAACATGTGGCTAAATACTGCAGGTAAACCACTCATAGGGAATCACAAAAAAAATAAAAATGCTCCTCCAAAGGCTTGGAAGATGAAAAATGAAATTTGCACAGTCACTCTAAAAGCTCAAATCAAGATGAGTGTATGGTTTGTTGATAGTCGTTGCTCAACACATATGACTAGGGATAAAAATGAATTTATATCTATGGAGGACGGAAGTGTTGGAACAATCTCATTTAAAAATGATGGTTTTGCAAATGTTATAGGAAATGGTACAATTAAGTTAGGAGGCAAGGGTGCTACAAACAAAGATGTGCTACTCATAGAAGACATGAATCATAGTTTTCTAAGCATAAGTCAAATGTGTGATCAAGGATGTCCACACATTTCTATTTGAATCAAAGAAATGTGAAATAAGGAAAGAGAGGTTTGGAAAGATAGTGGAAACTGCAATCAAGACCCCAAATGATATATACATGTTGGATGAGATTAAAATAAAAGTTTTTTTCTTAGCAAAAGAGGATGAATATTGGCTTTGTCACAAAAGGATGGGACACATAAAATTTGAAAATCTTGTGAGAATCAACAAGAAGGAAGATGTAAGATAACTTCCACAAATTTCAAAATCAACTAGTACCTCATGTAAACATTATAGGTATGGAAAGTAAACATTGGTACGTTAAAAGGGAGGACAAGAAAATTGGGAAATTTGGTTCTCTAGTAGATAAAGGAATATTTCTTGGGTACTCACATGAAAGTAAAGCATAAAAATTATATAATAAGAGACTCAACTAGATTGTTCAAAGCATGAATGTGAAATTTGATGTTGTTCATGGAAAAAAGGTCAAGAAAGGAGACTCATCTTCAAGTGAACAAGAGATAATAGAAGCAAAACTAGAAAGCATAAAAGAGGAAGCCTAAGAGGAATTAAAATTAGATAAAGAAACAAATATCAACCAGAACGAGGTATGAGATAATCAACCAACACCTTCCAAGATTCCTAAAATTTGTATCAAAATAATCATCCTTTAGAAATCATTGGGGACATTAATGTAGGAATAAGAACCAGAGAAAAAGTTTCATATCAAGGTAATGTCATTTTACTATCCATCGTTGTGCCTAGCAACTTTGAAGAAGCTCGCCATGATGAATATTGGATCAGGGCCATGGAGGAAGAACTGGATCAAACTAAAAAGAATGACACATGGAAACTGGTCCCAAGGTTGAAGGACAAAAATTTCATTCGTACAAAATGTGTTTTCAGGAACAAGCTAAATGAAGATGGATAGTTAACTAGGAACAAAACACGATTGGTTTGTAAAGGATTTGTGTAGGTTGAAGGAATAGACTTGGAAGAGACATTTACACATGTTTCGAGGATGGAACCCATTAGGATGTTCTTAGGATATGCTTGTTTGAGAATAATTAAACTGTATTAGATGGATGTGAAGTTAACCTTTCTAATGGAGAATTGCTGGAAGAAGTCTACATAGAACAACCTGAAGGACTTCTTCTTATTTATAAGAAGGATTGTGTTTTTAGGTTAAATAAGGCTTTGTATGGTCTTGAGCAATCTTCTAGAGCTTGGTATATTCACTTGGACAGGTATTTGCATAAACTTGGATTCAAAAGAGGAAGCGTTGACAACAAATTATATATAAGGGTTGAACAATACAACTTGACTCTCATTGAAGTGTATGTGGATGATATCATCTTTCAGAGCAATGATGACAAACTAAGAAAGAAGTGTGTTAGTGACATTAAAGTGAATTTGAAATATCCCTACTCGGTGAGTTTACTTTCTTCTTGGGACTTCAAATATCTTAGGAAGAAAATGACATATTCATTTTTCAAACCAAGTAAATTAAATAAATGTTGAAGAGGTTTTAGATGAAGGATTGTAAAATAATTAGCACCCTGATGGTAACTAGTTGCATGAGGACTTCACTCGGGGAGAAATACCATACCATATGTGTTCATATTGGGGGATATATATTGAGGAAAAACTAATATAATATATTGAGCATATAATAGGGGGTAAATGGTTTTTATATTGGTAGGTGTAGAAAATGGAGCTCAAAGTTAATGAAAACATATAAAGGGGTATACGAAAATGCTAATGAAAAAATGCATACCTACAATATCTAGTGAAAGTAAGGGTTTTCTAAATTTGAAAGGTGTATTCGGTTCGAAGTGGTAGGGGGTTAAATAATGTGATTTTTAGAGGTATTGTCCAATGTGTAGTCAAATTTAGGTTATTGTTTAGTATTCCATAAACAAACATGATAGGTCAGAGTTTGATTGAGTGAAGCCCCCATGTGTGGTTGTAAGTTAAGAAAGGATGATATATCCAAGGATGAAAATCAAGGAATGTATAGATTAGTTGTTGGAATAATATTGTATGCCATAGCCTCAAGACCAAGTGTGATGTAGGAAGTTGGATTGGTAATGTATTTCCAGGCAATGCCAAAATAATCCCATGTTGTTGTAGTAAAAAGGATATTTCGATATCTCAAATGAACAATAGACTTTGGATTGTGGTATCCAAAAGGAAATGATATAACTATCTCAACTGATACAGATGCAGATTGGGTGGGCAATGTTGACGATCATAAAAGCAGTCTTGGAGTATCCTTCTACTTAGGTGGTTTCCTTGTCTCATTGTTGGGCAAGAAGTATTCCAAAATCTCCTTATCCACAATAGAAGAAAAATACATAGCAACAACGACATGTTGTGTTTAGTTCCTTTGGATGAAACAAACATTTCAAGATATATAGGTGAAGTTAAATGAGACCATTTGAATGTAAAGTGCCAAAACCAATGCCATGAGTATCTCCCATAATCTTGTCATGCATTCGAAAACAAATCACATTCCTATCAAATACAATTTTGTTCGAAAAAATGTTGCGGCAAAGAACATAAAGGTGGAATACATTGGGAAAAAGGGATAAATAGTTGGAATTTTCACCAAAACTGTACTGCTTGAGATTTTTGAGTATCTTGGGTAGAAGCTTGGAATTCTACCATGTTTACATTCACATACATTATATCCAGCCAAGTAGATAGGAGGATCAAAGGCATGTTACAAGAATAGAGAAGTAGGTATGTGTTCAGGGGGAGTCACCCTTTTCCATTAATGTCAAAGGGGGAGAGAAAATAGGTTAGGAAGATCAAAGGAGTGGAATTTGGGAGGGGGACAGTGATCATAGGAGGAGTAGATGTGTTTCCATCAGTGAGAAAGGGGGAGAATATTAAAATGTGGTTGTCATTGATGTCAACCCAAGCAACACCAAAAGATGTCCCACGATTTATGAAAAACATCACAAGTAAATTTAAGGTCTTTATGGTCAAGGTCACCTTTATTTGATTCTCATCATCATGCCAATTCTGATGGTATGTTGCATGTCACGAGGGTTCTCATAGTTTGGGAGATATTTTTGATCAAAAATGAAGCTCCCTTTTTGTGGTTGAAGTCTACAAGAGGAGATGATGTGGCAGGCTCTCATTGAAGAGCGAATTTAAATATTTTAATGTCAAGTGATTGTGGGTTTTAGCTTCTTAGTGAAAGTTAATTTCAAAGGGAAATGTTTTGAAATATTAAATTTAAAATGATTCCCTCCAACGCTTACAAGTCGACCTCATTTTATAAATTTTTTTGGCTTCAACTATTTCAAATTTCCAAAATCATTTTTCCCTCCATGTGAAGCTAGCTTGCACCTCTAAAATAGAATTTCCACCTCTATAAACACAATAATCGTTTTCCCTCCAAATGACAAGAAAATTTGTCAATCTCTTAGAAATGAAGTGCAAGCTTGTGGAGCATTGAAGATATGACAATGAGGCTATGTAGTAAAGGTTTATGGGGTATAATTATATCTAATGGGATTCGCTAGGTTTTTAAGATCATTTTGTATGTGGTTTGCATACTTTTTAAGGATTATTATTTTCTTGAGAAGTCCGCAAATATTAAGTAGTGATATGTACCTAAGGTTTTCTATCCATCTGTCATTTTTGACCCTCTGTTAAGGAAAAATTCTAAGAAATTTGATTTTCTATTAATGCATATCTAGGGCTTTTAATAGTGGATTAACAACCTCATGTCTTCAACCTTGTACAATTATGCACTTCTTGCAGATGAGGTCAAATTATGATGATTTTGGATTGGGGTTTAGCTAACCTAATTGGATACGACTAAGACTTTTATGTTTCACATGCTTTGTTGGATTACATGAAATAGATCTGAGTTCCCTTCTTGTCCTACAAATTTGAGATATCACTGAATTTATTTAAATCTTATATCTAAATTAGTGGAGTAACCTCAACCTAGTTAAGGCATATAAAACCACCACAAACTTGAGGCATTTATGAGCAGTTCGAGTAATGCTTATGACATCTTGTTGACGCATATATGAAGAGAACACCTTAACACTGTCTAGAAACTTTGCTTTATTCCTTTTGTTTATGGTGCTTTGATCTACAACCCTTTGACTGATAGAATTCTTGTGGTATGGATGTCTAATCTAGTGAAGCATATTGGAGTTTTAACATCAAGGTTGTGAGCTTGTTTTGAGGTTTAAATTTTAATCTAGCTTGATAAAATTGGCCTCTAACTATACTTAGCTTTTAAAAATTTAAATACTGAAGCAAAAGAAAATTTGGTAGAGTCCAAGGGTTTGAAGTTGAGCAACATTGACAAATTTTCTTGACAAGTCTTGTTTAGTTCATGACAATTATCTTTTTTGAAGCATTTGTGTTTGAGAGATTATTGAATTTCATTATTACCATAGGTAGAAGCATCAAATCATCTTCAGGAGCATCTATGTGGCAGCCACAAGTTGAAGACATCACCATATCAAAGGTACATATTGTATCAACATTTTGAAGCATGCAACAGTAACACCTATTGAGGATGTTGGGTGTAGTATAGGGTCTATAAATGTACCAACATTTAATTTTTCAATTTGGAGAGCTCGTGAACTTCGAGATGCAGCACTGGAAATGCCAAAGAATGTCCCTGGTAACCTGCAAAACAAATTCTAGTATATCTTATGATTAATCTTGAAAATAAATGTAATCTTGCACTAGTGAAAGAAACACCAGTCCAAACAATTAAAATCATGCAGGAAAGTAAAAGCAATCAATGCGAAAGGAAATTATAATTGGAAGTACACAGAAGGGAAATCAGAACTAGATATCAAGTGGTGCTTGCACAATAACGAAAAGACTGTAAATGCTAGAATAAATTCAAAAGCAATTCAAACTATTCTTCTTGCTCTATTGTATATTATAACGCGATTGCATTGGTGCAAGCAGAAAATATGCTTGCACTAATTCTGTGTAACATTTTTCTTGCACTAATTGTATGTAACAATATGCTTGCACTAATTATGTGTAAGAATAATCCAGAAGTTAAAGGAAACCATAATATTAATTAAGCATTTATCAATTCAAACATGTAGTTTCCTTACTTATGAATATTGGGTTAGGAAATGTAAAAATCACAACTTTAGATATAAATTAATTGATCCGGATTAATTTATAGAATTAAAGTTAGAGCTCATAAGGACAAAGTCAATCTTATGGATTTGGACAGCGTGGAGGGCTCAATCACTGTTTAAAATATTTCAAGTACAAGTATAATTAATAATGTAGCAAATGAAATAGAAACAAATAACAAAAACTCAAATTAGCCTTAAAACTTGGAATAATCGATTGTAGCAAATTGAATTAATTTTTGGGAATAAAACATCTGCATCAAGTTAGATAACATCAATCGAAGGCAAAAAGAAATTGTAAAGAAATCAAATTCACACAGCAAAAAAACAAGAATTGAATTGCTATTTAAAAGCTGAGAGCGATGTCCAGCTGGTCTGGCGGCCAACCCAACCAGCTCACACCCTCTTTGAGTGCCTGGTTGACATAGAAATTGAAATCATTAGATGCAATAAATAAGTAGACAGAACATGGATAAAAGTTGGATCAATTAATTACTGAAAACAGTCTTTTACATAATGCAGACATTGGCTAATCCCAGCAAGTAGGAGAAACATTCCACACTAAAATCCATGTGTTGCTACATTGGAAAAAATTCTCCTCCCTTCTGCGTTGTGCCTGCCTATGTGTGCTTCTGCCTTCTGCTTAATTGATGGACTAAATTGATTAGCTAGGCTTGGAGCCATAACTCTTCTTTTATAATCTTTTTACATTCCAAACTTGGCATAAAACAAGCCAATCCTTTGCAAACATCATGGGGATTGAATCAACTAACTATCATTAATAGAATATCAGTATAACTATTTCCCTACTGAAATAATGGAGATTTACCACGAATTTCCCAAATGTAGGCATTTTCTAGAATTCTGGAAAAGATGGTATCTTTAACAAACTTTCTCCAAAGTCCCCTTCGTATCTCCTTAACCATTATGAATTTTGGAAAATAGCCTGAGGCTTACTCAACTTCCTATGCTAGGAGAATAACCCATGTTTCATAATTATGAGATTTACTATGCTCGATGCAAAGATCGAGATGTAAATAAGTAGTCTGGAAACTACTACAAATTTGGGGCTGTAGCATTAATTATTCTCGAAATATAAATCTGTATGACCTGGGTGTGTCTTGGCTTATGTGGAAGTGTTCAAATGACATTTTCATCATAAACCTCTTTTAGATTCTCCCATAAATGTGTCAATGTATGAAAGCCCCAAATTGGTGGAGGCCATTGTAAAACATGCACTGGTGCAGGTATGCTATAAGAACTGAATTGGTGCAAGAATCTATTGCACAGTGCAGGCAGGTAAGTGTAGGTTCAAAACATGATCAAATCAACTTTAACCTGCAACATAGAAACCTTTATTAAACTTCCATTAATGGTATTTTAATCTTGTTAAAACAAAAGAAGTAACAAATACTTGCAACAATAATCATTTAATCAAATAGTAGCATGAGAGATTTTGAGTGAAAAATGAGACAAAACTGAGGCCCAACATCCTCCCATCCTAACCATCTTTCATGTCCTCATGGAAGAAAATTTGGTACTGTTACTCGTTTTAAAAAAAAAAAAAAAATTAGAAACATGTATAAACATTCATAATGATGTTCCTGCAATTTTGCATGATTACTTTTCATGCACTTGATAAAGCTTGCTCTTAAAAATAGAGTGTCTACTAGACTCTTTATTTACTTAAACTAATTTCAAGAAAGCCTAAAACAAAAACTACCATGGAAAAGCTAACTTGCAAGGATGGTGTTATTACTTGAGAAAAATAGAAAACTTCTAAATTTTCAAAAATAATATCTCGAAGGCATCCCTTCCCAGAAGTTACACTTTAAAATACTCATTGTAAATATGAGTGACATGATTTAAAAGCCATGGTGTTAAAAGTAGACATAGCAATACCTTCCCATACTGATCATCTTACCATTATCCATGTATAGTTGAAGCTTCTCTTGCCTTGGCACAATGAATTACTTGCACTAAGGGTCCCCATGTCCATAAAAATCATTCCAAAAAGATAGAACTCCAAGGCATAACAACATAAAGATTTTAAAGCCATTCCAAAGAGATTGATAGTGAGTTCACGAAAAGGAAAATCAACCAAGTAAATTATAGTGTAGAGTTAACTTTAATACCACGGGCATGGCCTTGCTGCCAGCAGGCATCCGTAACCTCGACAGGGATACATTTTAACCCTACGAAATGCTTTTGTCCCACCTATTAGATATAGATTCAGAGTCATTCAAGAATATTTTACTTTTCTCTCTTTTCAGAAGTTAATTGAAGGCAGTTGTCCTGTCTTGGTAACTAGATATCAACAATGCCATTCATGAGAACTAACAAGAATGAACAAGCCGACTCATGATGAGATCTCTTGCCTTCTAGTTTTTCAACTGAAGCCATTACCCTGGCTTGGTGACCAGTGCAGTAATGTCATTCTCCTTAGGATCCATGATCATAGTAGGTTGGCTCACAATGAGACCTCCTATCCCTCAATAATTCATTCATTGTTTAAAAAAACTTTGATTATGATTAACCTCATACAGGTTACTTAATAGGTGGGGAAGCAAGTCTACTCCTTAAGAGTGCAGGATGGTGTGAAAAGCTTTTAATTACTACTCTTTACTGGTTGGTTATGTTGGAATTATGGCACAGGTTTGGCGCTATGGCACAGGTTTTGTCCTTGATGGCAACTCACTCTGGTGACAGATCACAGTTCCGGCACTCAGAAAGAAGAAAAAGACATATACGCAGGTTCACCTTGACGAAGCCGCGTATACACTCCAGTTAGATGGTCCGAAGTTGCGTATGCATATACACGCACTTTCATGTAAGAAAAAGCATGTACATGTGGGAGAACTTATTTTTGGTCCGTGGTATTTAGTCCTTGGTATTTGGACCTATGGTTTTTGGGCCATGGTATCTCGTCAAAAGTGTTGATCCCAAGTATTGAGTCCATGGTATTTATTTGTTATGGTTTAGGACCATGGTATTGTGAAAGGCTTAAGACTATAAAAGAGGAAGGATATCATTTGGAAAAGGATAATCTAAATGAATTGAATATCTGAGAAAGTGCTAGATCTGGAATACTGGGGATTGGTTTATGGTGCAGATCTGGATCTGAATGAAGGAGGAACCTGAGCGCAAGGAGAAGGATAAGTTCTATTGAAGTGTCAAAATATTAAGGCTTGAATAATAGCATATTTGAATGATTTTGATCTGTTATATGTGGTGCATGCTTGATCTATAAATCTGGTAATCTGGGTTAACTAATGATTGGAAGAGTGAATTATCCTTTATAGATCTGTACGTAGGTTTAGTGAAACGAAGGCGCGTATACACGCTGGTTCTGTGACTAAAAACAACGTATACGCGGGTTGGTCCAAACACATAAGCATATGCATGCAGGTTTTTGGTTATTAAAGTAGCGTACGTCTCTTAAATTGTGTTCTAGCTTCTTCTATTTATTGCTGCAGTGTTCCGAGTTCAGAATTTGGTGTGCAGTTACTGTTACTGTACAACTGTCAGAGAAGAGTCTATTTGATTCAGTGCTAATTGGTGAAAAGGAGATTGTTTGATGATTGATTGATGTTCATGGATCCAGTCTGAAAATTTACGAAACGTGGTCCCTGGAAGCAAAGAGAAGGTTGTATCCTTCTACAAGTAGTAGCCTGCGTACTAGTATCCCAGCTAGTACAAGAGCTAAGGGGGTTGTAGCTCCCTTCCAAGAAAAGCTGGATAACGAGAGAGGGTTGTAGCTCTCTGTAGGTAGCAGCCTACGTACTCGTAAAGGACTGCACCAGTACAGAAACATTGTAAAAAAAAGTTTCTAAATAAAGGAAGATAGAGACGAATTGCAGCAGGTGGTTTTCACCCACATTGGGTTTCCACCTTATATCTTGTGTTCTTGTGTGTGATTGTCTTCTACTCTGTTTCACTGTTTCTAGTTACAGTTTATTTGATTTTGATACATAGATTAATGATCAACATCTGTAAGATAAATTAAATTATAAGTCTGTATCATATACGTGGGTTTCCTTATCTGTAGTTGCGTATATACACGGTTTTCTGTAACTCAAGTAGCGGATATGATCTGGGTTTGAAAAAGAAAATAATTGACTTGATAATACTGATTCACCCCGCCCTCTTAGTATTATTTCCAACAGGTTATGCTACCCTAAGAACTTTATTTAAAAACATCTCAAATAATAACCAAAAAGATTCCTTGAGTTTATCATACTAGCGTTCTTTATGAAAGCTTATTAGGGTTTTGGAAACATGGGCCACTATAAGTGGTTCTTCATTAATTCCTTCGAAGAGGGACTTGAAAAGATTTTTTGGATGATAGTTTGTTAGAATAAGAGAAAAGTATGACATGTAACTTATAACAATAAGTATTGATCCACAATCAAAGTCTCTTTAAAAATATGAAGCGTTAAGTGTAAATTACTTTTGAAAAGTTTTACCATGAGAATGCATAATAATAAAAATTTCAGAATTTGTGCTTTTATGGAATCACAAGTTCAAGAGTGTTATTATTCATCTTTATTCATTACCCTACCCTCTTTTTAAAGGGAGAAACATCACCTTTAAGTGTATGCGTACTTCCAATGAAGCCATGTGAAGTTTAAAGAATAAACTTCAATACATACCCAAGCGTGAGAAACCAGTTTCTTTAATTGACACGGTACCAAGAGTTTTTGAATGATGAAGAAATAAGGTGGGTTGATGGTTGCTCGAAACTAGGATTCAATGGAATTCACATATTTATGATTCCCCAACTGATGCAATTCTTCCATAGTTTCATAGTCATTCTCCTGTAAGCACAAAAAATTTGATGAAAGACAAAAGATAAATCCCTCAAGTTCAGGCTCAAATATTTGATATTCATATTCATAAGAAAGGTTGAGAGAGATTCTAGGGCTTTGAGTTTCAACAACATTTTCAGAACAAGTTCCAATGATATATTGATCCTTAGGTGGTCATTGAATTATATCTTCCTGGGGTAAATGTTCTGCGATAATGGGGGAAGTTTCCAAACTCATTTCCTTTCCCAATAAGGAAGGTGTAACATCTTGTTCAATATGGGAATTAGGAGAAGGAATAGGTGGTTCCAACTGTTGTGCAACCTCATGGTTTAAATTAGGGTTTATGATATGGATTGGGCTAGGGTTTTGGTTAATGCTTGGACTAAGGCTTGGGTTTGGACTAGGGTTAGATCAAGGGTATGGATAAGTGTATGGACTACAGTTAGTGTATAGATTAGGGTTTGAATGAGAGCTAGGGTATGGGTAACGATAAGGAGAAGCATAAGGATTAGGATAAGGGGTAGGGTATGGATTGAGGCTAGGGTAAGGTTGTACATGCGACTGATAGCATGGGGGAGGATAAGTTAATGGTGAATTGGAAAGAAATTGTGGTTTTTGTTGGTGCTCATATGATTGAATTTGCATGGGAGATTTCCCTAGAGATAAGGATCTAAATGATTCTTGAGGCCATGGAGATACTTGGCTCGAGGATGAGGGACAAGGAGAGGGCCATTGCAGCCATAAGGTGGGGTATTGAATCAAAGGAGGATTATAAGTTTTCCATGGAATTGTAGGGTTGTAGATGTGTTTAGGAGCCTGTTTGGGACAATAAATATTATTCCAAGTATTAAATGATGATGAGTTTTTAGTTATACCTGGTAGTCGATTTATTTCCTTACATGATTCCTTAAATACTTGTTGAAACCCCAAGAGTGACGGAAAATAATTTGAATGATCCTCCTTGTACTGCTTCCATTCTTCCTACAAATCATCCAGTTATAAATTTAGACAAGATTTTGTAGCTCTTATATTTGTAGTTGATTCCAAAAATTGAGAAGAAGGTTCTCAAGAATTCTTACCGATCTTGGCGATTCCTCTTGAATAACTAATGAACATTTTACAAACATCATCATATGGTAAGTGTGAAACATCACTTTCTCCTATAAGATTGAAAGGTTCTAAAAATTACTCTTTGATTCCTTTCAGTAGGAGTGTTTTCAAAGTATCTTTTACCAAATTATTTTGTTTTGATTTTTGGAGGTTGTATCTAAATCGCTCCACATAATCCTCCAAACTTTCATTTTCCCCTTGTGTTATCCCAAAAATATCTCCACTGACCTGGCAATAGTTTTGATATTTCTCCAAGAATACATTCTTCATGTCTTCACATGCTTGAATGCAGTTCCCGCCAAGGTTCATGAACCATTAGCGAGCTGATCCTTTAAGAGTAAGAGGAAACACTTGCAACCTTTGAGAATTAGTAAAATAACCATATCCTCTACAAAGTACTTCAAACTCAAATAAAAATGTATCCGGGTCTTCGTTTTCCAAAACATGAAATTTTGGTAGTGTGGATGGGGAAATATTATGCATTTCAGCCACTCCTAGATCTTTGATTGTAAATTCTTAAGTAACAATGTATTCCATTTCTCACCAAACTAAAAAAGTTTCTCCATATACTACTTCGAGACTCCTTCTTTGAATGTTTCTTCCAAATAATTAGTAAAATAGGTGCATTGAATGATTGATGTTAGCCTCAAACTCTTCAATGAAAAATGACTCAAAATACCATTTTTCTATCTTTAATGAGACCATTGGTACATTTGTTAGTGCATGAATAGTGTATATATATGTGTGTAGGGTGGATGGGGGGTTCTTACAACATTAAATAAAATGAGAAACCTTAAAGAAAAAATGCAGGAAAGAAATAAATTCAAAGAACATAAAATTGGAAGAGAAACTAGGTGAAGGAATAGAAACCAAATGCAACAGGTCACCAAGGTCAATCCCTTGAGTGCCTCCTTGGTAATGATGCCAAACTGTTGGGTGCAATATAGGGTCTATAAATGTACCAACATTTAATTTGTCAATCTCGAGAGTTCGTGAAATTCGAGACGCAACACTTGAAATGCTAGAGAGAGCCCCTGGTAACTAGCAAAACAAATTCTAGTCTATCTTGTGATCAATATCAAAAATAAATATAATATTGCACTAGTTCAAGAAACACCAATCCAAAGAATTAAAATCATGAGGAAAAGTAAAAACAATCAATGCGAAAGGAAATTCTAATTGCAAGTAAACAAAAGGGAAATCAGAACTAGATATCAAGCGGTGCCTGCACAATAATGAAAAGACTATAAATGCTAGAATAAATTCAAAATAAATTCAAACTATTCTATTTGCACTACTCTATATTGTAACATGCTTGCACTGGTGCAAGCTGAAAGTCTGCTTACACTAATTCTGTGTAACATTCCGCTTGCACTAATTCTGTATAACAATCTGCTTGCACAAATTATGTGTAAGAACAATCCAGAAGTTAAAGGAAACCACAATATTAATTAAGAATTTATCAATTCAAACATGTAGTTTCCTTATTGATGAATATCAGCTCAGCAAATGTAAAAATCGTAGCTTTAGATATAAATTAATTGATTTGGATTAATTTACAGAATTAGAGTTAGAGCTCATAACAATAGAGTCGATCTTTTGGATTTAGACAATCTAGAGGTCACAATTGTTGTTTAAAATATTTCAGGTGCAAGTATAATTAATAATGTAGCAAAGAAAATAGAAACTTACAGCAACTCAAATTAACCTTAAAACTTGGAATAATCGATTGTAGCAAATCGAACTAATTGTTGGGAATAAAACATTTGCAGTAAGTTAGATAACATCAATTGAAGGCAGAAAGAAATTGTAAAGAAATCAAATTTGCACAGCAAAGAAACAAGGATTGAAATGCTATTTAGAAGATGAGAGTGATGTCAAGATGGTCTGGTGGCCAACCTAGCTAACTTGCACCCTCTTTGAGTGCCTGGTTCACACAAAAATT
Organism: Pinus taeda; assembly: GCA_000404065.3. NCBI lineage: Eukaryota > Viridiplantae > Streptophyta > Pinopsida > Pinales > Pinaceae > Pinus > Pinus taeda. The sequence continues at coordinate 121,243 of APFE030229967.1, forward strand.
GAAATCATTAGATGCAATAAATAAGTAGACAGAACATGGATAAAAATTGCCTCAATTAATAACTGAAAATAGTCTTTTACATAATGCAGACATCGGCTAATCCTAGCAAGTAGGAGAAGAATTCCACACTAAAATCCATGTGCTGCTACATTAGAAAAACTTCTCCTTCCTTCTGCTTTGTGCATGCCTATGTGTTCTTCTGGCTTCTGCTTAATTGATTGACTAAATTGATTAGCTAGGCTTGGAGCCATAGCTCTTCTTTTATAATCTTTTTACATTCCAAACTTGGCATAAAACAAGCCAATCCTTTGCAAACATCATGGGGATTGAATCCCAACTAATTATCATTAATAGAATATCAGTACAACCATTTCCCTACTAAAATAATGGAGATTTACCATGAATTTCCCAAATTTGGGCATTTTCTAGAATTCTGGAAAAGATAGTATTTTTAGCAAACTTCCTCCAAAGCCCCCTTCGTATCTCCTTAACCATTACAAATTTTTGAAAACGGCTTGTGACTTACTCAATTTCCTATGTTGGGAGAAAAATGTATGTTTTAGAATTATGAGATTTAGTATGATCGATGCCGAAATCGAGGTGAAAATAAGCAGTCTGGAAATTGCTACATATTCGGGGCTGTAGCATTAATTATTCTCTAAATATAAATCTGTATGACCTGGGTGTGTCTTGGCTTATGTGGAAGTGTTCATATGACAATTTGATCATAAACCTCTTTCAGATTCTCCCATAAATGTGTCAATGTATGGAAGCCACAAATTGGTTGACGCACGCTGTAAAACTTGCATTGGTGCACGCACGTTGTAAGAACTGAATTGGTGCAGGAATCTGTTGCACAGTACAGGCAGGTAAGTGTAGGTTCAAAACATGATCAAATCAACTTTAACCTAGAACATACAAACCTTTATTAAACTTCCATTAATGGTATTTTAATCTCGTTAAAACAAACGTAGTAACAAATACTTGAAATAATAACCATTTAATCAAACAGTAGCATGAGTGATTTTGAGTGAAAAATGAGACACAACTGATGCCCAATAGAGGACATCTTTAGGTATGACTCGGTCAAAATAATAAAGGCACATTTGTTCAGTTTGTTCATCACTTGGCAACAATATTGAAGTAGTATGATTTCATTGAAAATATGAAGTATCTGTAATTAGTAAGGGAATTTATTAAATAACATTGTAAGTGTGTCATTCTCCTTGGCAAGGGAGCCCACACTTTATTTTATTCATTTTTCTATTTGAGGGTGGGTGGGTGTTGAAAGGAAGGAGAGTGAAGTCTCCTTTAGGTTGTAGTTTGAAAATACTTTAGGGTGACAAGTTGGTGCTAGGGAAAGTTGGAGCTTGCAGGGTGTTCAAGCATCCTATCACTTGTAGCTAATAAAACCAAGGCATTGGAGTGTCCTTTCTATTGAAGCTAGTAAATCATGGTGTAGCAACATCCTTTTAGGAGTTGGAGATTCTCGATAAATTGAGCGATTTTATAGAGTACTAGGGAGTTGGGCCTTCCTCCTCGACAGTGGTTGAAGAATTATGTACTGATAAACTATATTAGAAAAGTGTTCAATGGTTTCTTTCCTCGAAGGGTTTCCACCTAAATTTTTTTGTGTGCTAGTCTTTGAATGTGTTGATGCTTATTGTTCTATTTTTCATGCTCTATTTTTTTATAATTAACTACTTTTAAGTGAAATACCAATTCACCACCTCTCAGTATTTCCAACATCATCAATATTATAACATTGTTCACTTGTTGATATAAGTTTATGTATATATGTTGCATGCAATTTTAATAATGTCCTATGTTTTGATTCATCTCACTACGCATCATGAGGGACACAACGAATGCATCAGTGAACTTGCTTTACTTGAGTCCTTGATGATGGGTAGTGAGACCACTCGAAACATAGGCATCATTAAACTCACAAGCAACATATATCTAGAAATTTATATCAACATAACTACATGCTATGGAAATATATACTCACAAATATCAACTTATTAATCTTCAAAATTTGAAATTGTCTCTCTTCCACACACTTTTCATAAGTTTATATATATAAAGGTATATTTCATTTAAAAAAAATATTTCAAAGATTCAAATAGATATTCTCACATGATATTATATTATATTGGCTTAGTCTAAAAAATAATCTTTTTTCAAGAGTAATATAATTTTGGATTGTGATTTTTTGTTGTCTAAAATACATTTTTAAATGTATAAATAGATTTAGCACTTGAATTCCAAAAATTTAATAATTTAAAATCAAATTTTATTTATTTTTTTTGTTGATTTTAATAGATATTAAACATGAAAAATACAGTTAAAAAAGATTTTATCTATTAAATTTATATTCATTTATTTATTATTATTCTTATTTTAAATGAATAAATTTTATTTATTTTTAATTTAAATTTTTATTTAATTAACCCAATCTGCAAAACATGTTTCATTATAAAAAGACAATTTTGTTTTGTTAGTTTTTAAAGAAATACAAATATTTTGATTGAAACATTTATAAAGATTCTTAGATTTTTATTACGAAATACATACATATATTTTGACTGAAACGTTTATAAAACTTTTTTATATTTAAAAAGAGTCTATATAGATACACATGGACAAAGTATTCAAGATTTCAAGTTGAATAATTGTGTTATTTTCATTTTAATTTATATTAAAGCATAGAGTATGTTTTATTTTTTTGTTGGGTTAAGACCTAGTTTTTTAGCATGTTAGAAAATAGGTTATGGTCTAAAGATTAGAGGTATTTGACATGATTGAAAGTCTGTCCCTTATGGACCACAATATTGGAAGTGGCCTAAATTTCCTTGAATAACTGTGATGAGTCACTCTACATTCACCCATAACAACCAGAAATAATTGCCCTTACAATTGCCTTTTACAACTAATTTCACAGCTAAATTATAATAAATTTTCAAAAAAAAATTACAAATATATTAACCATCTTCCAAACCTAACATACCTGCATGGCTGAGCCCATAATGGATTCGAAGGGTTGTCGAAGTCAAAACAGTTTTATACATCCAGATACGATCGTTAGACAACAGGACTCGTCAGACGAAATATCTGTGCAAGAAAGCGTTTGAAAGGCATGATTCAGGGGAACATGAAATGTGACAAGTGGGTAATAACACGGTGAAGAATAATGAGCGTTAAGCATTCGACTCTTAAAGTATTCAATACTCCATTTAGATGTGGGTAATTGAATCCTATAACTTACCCTAATACTTCAACTTTACACCTGGGTGTTTATTTTCCAATATTCCCAAAAGATTAACTCTGCACTATCTGCTAGAGTCTGAAAATATTCAAACCTAGTTAAGTTTAAGTTTTATCTCCCTTTAATATAACATAACAATTAAATTTTCCCTCAAGATTTCACCGACACCATTGATTTGTATTCCTGATGTATATAGTAAATTACAGGTTGAATATTATTCTCACTCAGCAAAAGTCCAAGGAAACAATTGGACAGCTCGGCATTTGTGGCTTATTGCTCCCCGTAATAAAACAACGAAGACAGCGAAGAAAGATTCAGAAGACTCAACTGACACCATTCCTTCCCACTCCTGAAGTATATCACAAGTTACAGGTTGAAAATTAATCTGACTCAAGGGAACAACTGGACACCTCAGCATACGTTAGTCTTTTCAAACATGATCTAAAATAAGGAAGTGACATGTCGATGTTGTTTAAATGGTGTAGCGATGATTTACATATCACTCAGACTTATCACCTTCCTATGCTCCAATGTTGTAAAGCTGAGGATCGTTGAGAAAAGATCCATGACACCTCAGCATACGTTAGTCTTTTCAAACATGTTCTAAAATAAGGAAGTGACATGTCGATGTTGTTTAAATGGTGTAGCGATGATTCACATATCACTCAGACTTATCACCTTCCTATGCTCCAATGTTGTAAAGCTGAGGATCGTTGAGAAAAGATCCATGAACGTAAGTACAAACTTCAGGATGTGATGTAACCTAAAATAAAATAAGGAAGTGACATGTCGATGTTGTTTAAATGGTGTAGCTATGATTTACATATCACTCAGACTTATCACCTTCCTATGCTCCAATGTTGTAAAGCTGAAAGCTGATGATCGTTAGAGAAAAGATCCATGAACATAAGTACAAACTTCAGGATGTGATGGAACCAAAATCCATCTAGTCCAAGTAATCTATCTGTCCTTCAAAAATTGAATTTTATTCAGATAACTGCATATTATCCAAGTAAACTTATCATTGAAGAAGATTTTTTCAGAGAAGGGAAATCGCTGCAAAACAAGGTATTGGTATTTCAAGCCACTATACATATATGTCCAGAACAGTTGGTTAGTCATGTTTCTTTTACTATTCTAATCACACCAACGTCTATAAATATATGTCCCGAACAGTTGGTTAATCATGTTTCTTTTTAAGATTCTGATCACACCAACTTTGATACAAGGTCTTCTCTTATTAAATATAAAATGCTATGCAATTTCCGTTACAAAAGGTTGATGGTCATCTTTTATTTGATGTACTTTTGAGTTTTATGTGTAAATTAATATAAATATAAGAAAATAATTGGGTTAATAGAAAGTTTAGAATAATAATATATTAAAAATGTTATTTCATTAATATTATTATTTAAATTAAAGTTGTGGAAAGTTTGAATAGGTAAAAATTATATTTATTATTCTATTTTTTAAAGTTAAGTTGGAGTCTTCCTCTTTAAAAGTTAAGCTAGAACTTTGTTTTAAATAGAAGAACCATCTGTCCACTAATTCGATGTTGTCACTAATTTTGTGTGAAACTCCATTGAACTTAGACATCTTCTAAGATATTGAGATAGTTTATTTTCCTCACAAGTACTTCTTATCCTCAATCCTTCTTTATGACATTTCAATTTGTAATAAGAAACCAACTAATCTTATTTTAAGTTAAAGGTGAAAGTTCTCTTTTAAAAAGATTAGATGGAGCTTTAGCTTGAATGGAATAATCATGTGTCCACTAGTAAGATGTTGTCAAGCATCTTGTGTGAAACTCCATTGAACCTAAAAGCTATGATATTAGAATAATTTATTTGCCAAATACCTCTAATCTTCAATATTTCCTCATAGTATTTGAACAAACAAATTAATCTTATTTTTCAAATTTACTTTAATGACATAAACCTATTAAAACATCCCACAAAATAACTTTAAAAAAATATATATTATATACTTTTTATTTCTCCATAAATATTTTAATTTTATTTTCTTATATATTTATAATAATTAAAAAATTTAATAATAGATTTTTATAAAGATATCATCTTTGTTTATTATATAAAAAAATATCATATTTGTTTTTGGGTAAGTTAGTAAATATCTTGAAAGTAAAATTAAACTTTAATTACAACATGACTTGGTATAGCTACTACTCCAATTAATATCGACCACAACTGAAAAAAATCAAATCATTCAACTGAACAAAATCAAATCGTCCATATATTTTTGCCATATCATTACCACAATAACAATAAATGAGACACGATAAAACTTCCCATATGGTTCTGTTGTCTGTGATATTTCCGCGCCAGTTGCCATAATGGGAAATAAAGGGGACATCTGTCCCTTTACCAAATACACGCAAATTACGAATCTTGATGTGATGTGATAAAAAGAAAAGATTCACCATATCTTCTGGTTTTACTTTCGTTTGCTGCTAAAATAAAAACAAGTGCAGGTTTTGCAGTCGTCAAAAAAATGAGATCAAGAGATGTGGATAGTTGATTCCAATGAAGTGTCATGTTTCTGTAGGTTGCATCCTGCACCATCAGTTCAGGCAAATGAGGTGTCATATTTCTGTAGGTTAGACACCTCCTGTATGTGATAAGGTTGCAGCAGCAAGAAAGTTTTTTAATTATTCTTTTGTTTCGTCCGATAAAACAGATGCACATGGATTGTTGATTATACGAAGCTTTTACTCTACTAGTTACTTCAACTTATCCCAATCATTAGAAATTAATTACACGAACTATTAATTACGGGTTATAGCGCCGGCAAAGTGGAATCCAAGAAGCTTTTAGTGTAACAGTAAATTGAGACGTTGTTTGGAGATTTATATGTTTTGCAGTTTGGTTGAATTTAGAGTTAAATAATTGTTTTTTTATAACAGTAAGAAAATCTTTCGTAACTTAGTTATCAATGCAGTATTTCCTAACCTAGTTATCAATCTAGTAGTGAGGATAGCTATTCCCAAAATTGACTCATCAGAAAAACACTTACTTGAAATAATTTATTTGTGATTAGTAATTTTAACTCTACCAAATCTTTGGATCTTAAGCCTTCAGCCTATTTCTTTAACTTCCATCAAAAAAACTAATTCTTCTCAAATGATTTTAAGGCATACTCTAAATTAAATAATTATACGTAAAATTTTAATTTTTTATTATTAAAACACTTTTTTTACAACAATCATAAACAAACTCCTCAGTGACTTGGACATTGCGAAGCGTTTGCAACCCAAACTCAAACTTGCCACCAAATTCTGAAAAAGTTCGACCAACCAAGATGCCTTATCACTTTATTTCAACTCATCCAATCATTGGACATTAATTTCGGAGATAGTTCGTATTGTGTTTATAGCTCCTGCATCTGCTGCCAACATCAGGGGGGACCAATGACGAAAAATGAGACGTGTCAGTCTCATAACATGATACAGCTCGATAACTAAAGGATGTCTATCGCGAATGGCTTCAATTCAGAACAGGGAATTCATTCTTACTCACACTGACTCACTAATTAAAATGAAATCTAATACCTGGTGAACGCCAACTGGAAGTTATGATAAAATTGTTTATTGAACAGTTCAGTGGGCACTACTTTTTGTAATAATTGAGAGTTGCAATAAGGTACAAAACAAAACCAAATGGCGATAATGAAATCTTTGATGCTTCCATATACTCATGTAAATTAGTCAAAGATAACGATGAGGGAAACCAGCCAGTCATAGCGAATGAATGACTAGTATGCGTGCCGCTGTAGGAAACTTATATTAAACTCTTTGTGCAAATGAAACCTTGACACTTGTAAAGGAAATTGGAAGCAAATTGAAAACATCCAGCTCTATTTCTAACCTAGTCCCACCGGATGAAATGAAATGCGTTTGCAATTTTGGATGGCAGAGAATATAAGTATACACCCACACTGCCCTATGCTCACATCTGCAATACACTTCAGGAAACGAATGAAACACCTCCACCTCCTAGCTGAGAGAAATTGTTTTTTTTTTCTTTTCCATTGTTTCCTCTTTTTCTTGGTGAGCAAAGAACAAAAGAAATGATGAACTACTCTGTACGTTTGGGGGTTGGCATTTTAGGTCTGTCAAAACTCCCATATCCCTAAACATAAGCTATGTGTCGCTATTCTAAGAAAATCCTCTCAGCATATTAGAGTAGATTTTTTCATTTAGATCTCTTGGTAAGTTTAATTATGTAAAGAGTAATTATGTCCACTGATAGCTAGTAGCACTAATATTTATTATATCTACTGATTTCTCTCGCATTATATCACAGGAACTGTCTTCGCTTTGATCATGTATAGTACATCAATGTAAGTATAAGATATTTCCACTGAGTATATTCTCATATATCCTTAAACTCAAGTTGAAAGACTAAGGTATATTGTTAACATTTTACTGTGTAATATTTTTGAACAGTACAACTTTCAAGAGGGTGATAGAGAAGAGAACTACTGAAAGGTTTTCAGGCTTTCCCTATGCAATAGCTCTCTTGAATTGCCTCATATACACATTGTATGGGTCGCCCCTAATCAGCAATGGATGGGATAACGTGGTTGTCATGGTTGTCAATGGAATTGGCGTTCTTTTAGAGCTCTGCTTCGTTTGCATCTACCTCACTTTTGCTCCACCTAAATCGAAAGTATTATCTTGTCACCTTTCTTCTATAAATAGTATCGATTTAAGTTTGTTTCCTCCATCTATTGGTTTGTTTTTACTAGAGTATAATACTAATGGCTCGTTTTTACCAGAATATAATCCTTTGGACAGTGGATAAACTGTTTATATAAATTTTATGTTTGCAGAAGAATATGAGCATAATGGTTGTTGGTCTATTGCTGGTGTTTGGAACCATTGCAATATCTTCTTTTTGTGTTGTCCATGATCACAAGCATAAAAAGACCCTTGTAGGAACTGCAGGAACGGTGTTTACTGTTATTCTCTATGGCTCTCCTCTATCTGTAATTGTAAGTTTTATATTGTATTAGTTTTTGGTAACTACTTTAAAATCTCAAATTATAATTTGTAACTATAATATTGTTAAATTTATTTTAATGGTAAATTCAAGAATATTTCAAAAGCATCAAGAGTACTATTTAACAATTGATTTCACTCCTGTCTCTCATATTTTGAAAATATTCTAAAATCTGCTATGGACGTGATAATATATTCATCATGATTTTCAATTATTGTACCATTAATGCTAACGTGTTCACTGTCATTATACATTCAGGGACTGGTAATACATACTAAGAGTGTGGAATTCATGCCGAGCTTCTATTTCTCGTTGTTCGCTTTTCTGGGATGTGTGTTGTGGATGGTGTATGGCGCTCTCAGCAGAGACATTCTGATCATGGTAATTTAATTGGAATGATAATCACGTGCTCTTATGTTTCTTCATGTCAGATATCAAACTCAGGCTGAACGACCTACTCTATCCTCACTTTTTTCAAACTGTGCAGGCACCGAACTTTGTTGGAATACCATTGTCGTTAGGTCAGATGGTTTTGTATTGCATTTATTGGAACAAAAGCCCAGGACGCGTTGAAGCTGCAAAGCTGGAGGCAGGCGAGGAGCTGAAATCGATAGAACAGAACATCAAGGAGGACATAAAACCCTACACAGAAGATATTGAAAAAACTTGAAGCAGACTCGATGGTAGACACTCTGCAATATGTATATCGATAATTTCATTATCATCCGTATCTCTTTACCACAGTCCTGATATATTTTCTTCTGTGAAATTCTTTGCCAAACCTCAGCATTTTCATACTGGGCTAGACATATAGATCTGCCCTTCTTCGTCATAGGCATGATAAGCTTGTTGGTTAACATTGTTTACTTAATATCAGTTAAAAATCGATTTGCAAGGAGATCTTTTTATGAAGGTTATTAATCTCGAATATTTGTTTAATGATCTGCAAGTTCGTTATCAAGGACCATAAATCCATGATAGAACTTTCCTCTAGATGAAAATTATAGTCAATAATTAATGTTATCACGTGTATATTGCTTTGGTATCAGGCGACATGATATGATAATGTCTAGACATATTAGATAACGACCAAATTTATATTTTTTTTAATATGCTGAATATCATAGAAAGAACAAATATATCCTTATAAATTCTTCAATTCTATTGCATTTCTTTATATTATAATATTTTTAATTATTTGTGTATATTGTGATGATAATTAATTGTTGAAATTAATGGAGAATGTATTATTGGAGAGAGTGAGTTAATTAGTTATGGATGAGTCTTAGTTACTAATTAGTTCCTACATTTTAAGTGGTTGTTTTAACTTTCCTATTTGCATGTAAACTATATATATTTTTGATGATTAAGGCAGTCTCTAGGTGAAGCTCCTCACCTTTGAGTTTCTGAATATACATCTTTTAGCATTAACCTCCAATAAAATTAACATAGTTTATGGGACCTTAAGAAAGTAAGTGAGGCTTTAATATTTTATTTCTATGATAAAAAATAATGAGGAGAAGCATTTAGTAGTTTTATTGAAGGTTGGTAGTATACAAAAAATGTTTTGAAAAGGAGAACTGATATGAGTAAGGGCCACACAATCCAAGAAAAAAAAATTTCCATCTTCAACTCTCTTAGTATCACAAAAGGGACAAATTCTTTTGTCAATACACCAACACCCACTTTCACTTCGAATTTCATGGGAATTAGTTCTTATCTTTTCAATGTTCATTTTATTCTTAGCAAGACAGAAAGATAATTCTGGTTAGCAAGAGGTGTTGAGCAACTCCCTATAGTACTTTAGCTTTCTATTTCCTTCTAACTCCTTGTCATCCCACAAGGTATCCTTAAATTTGTAAGTAATAGTTTTTTTAATATTATATTTATCCTCCTTTGTCCCCCAATAATCAAGGGACATCCTTATGCTAGCTTTTCTTGAGCCTGAGGTGGAGGTTTTAACTAGAGTTAGAAGCAATTTTTGGGAACCTATTGACTTCCATGTTCTAAAGATTCTTCTTATACATCAAATTCCTAAACATGGCCATGTTTTCAATGGGAGAAACTATAGCTTGAATAAGAGAATATGGTTGCGAGTATTTCCTTTGATCTTGAAGTTGTAAGCTATAAATTGCTTTTAAATCATATCAAACTTCCTCCACTATTCTCTAGATAACTGCAACCCCAAACCTCATATCCATATAAAATAACATGGGTCACCTCGAAGATGATATTTTTTTTATGCCATACCAAAATATTTGTCAATTTACAATTGTTTTCATGCTCATAGTAAGCTTTATAGCCTCCTATAACATTTTTCTCAATGCTATAGTTCTAGTTGAGGTGATGATGAAAGGTGATTCCTAAATATTATTATGACAAAACCTTCTCCAAGAAATTGTTATCATAAATGGAATTATCATAGTTGATATTATTGGATTTAATTATCATGAATTTAATCTTGTTGGTATTAACAATCATACCCATCTTGGAGAAATAATCATGGAGGATTCTAAACTAGTTGTTGAGATTCTGGCTAACGATCAAGGAGAAAAGTAATTGGGCTTGGGTACATCACATCATGCAACCTATAAACACTAATGTAAATTCCAATAAGGGTAGGGGATAAGAGCCATTGTTTCTTGCCTCTGATATTGCATTTAATCTCCTAAGATCAATACTTGGTGGTCTTAAGCTTGGGAATAAGATTCTAGTATTTTTATAAATTTATCAATTCAATGTTATTTAATTATATATATCATTTACTTTGTTGATATTTAAACCACCTTGTTTTTAAATAAATTTATCAAATAAATGAAATTTTTTATTATTTTATACATTTACTAAATGAATCTAATAATTTATTTATTAATAGTTAAAGGTGGTGAATACTTTAGGTTGAGAGAACTATCATCCTAGATCTATATTAACTCTGGATGGATTTTTCAAGTTTGAGAGAGATTAGATTTCCTAAAATGTAAAACTTGATGAAAAGTTTGCACCTAGTACCAGATCAAAAATTAAGATAAAACTAGCATAATTAAAAATAATATACTGAATTTAAAATAAATTAAATTTATTAATTTTTAATTTTACTTTATTACATAACATTAATCTTCTCTCTATACCCATAAAAAAAAATTGTGTGCTACCTAAGTAATTCTTTTAAATATTTAATATAATTATAGCATATTATAATGAATATACTTAAATTAAATTAAATTAAAATTCAATCCAATTTATATTAAAATTAAATTATATATTAAAAAACCAATATTATATAATATATGTACGGTTTAAAGGCATGAGTGGAGTTTTTTATTATTTGAAATTCAAATTATTAAATAATTTGAATTATATAATTTAAAATATATTTTTAATAAAATGAAAATGGATGATATTATATGGATTAATATAGTTTTATTTATTTACATCAATATTTTTAGATTGAAATATCAAAGAAATAAGTTTATAATAATAGTTTTAATGGTGGGACTTAATTGAAAGAATTGACATTAGAAAGATTTTGAAAGATTTTGAGGCTAGTTTGATGCTGTAAATGAAGTTTTTTTTGGGTAAAAAGTTATATCAATCAGAATTTGGACACAAAAGTTAAGCTTTTTAGAACTTTGCTTATTGTGATCGACCACCATAATTCAAGAGGAAGCCATATCAAACCTTATTAGTCATGGAAAATAGGGTAGACATGTAAAAAAATAAAGAAAGCTCTAAAAATGTCAAGTTGTAACTTATATTGAGGATTGAATGAGTCAAATTTAACTCCTAGTTGACTATCCAATTTTGTAATATTTAAACCACTAAATTTTTTTTTATTATGTTATAGTGCATATTATTCCATATTAAAAGTAGAGTAGATACCATAGATAAATGGAATAAAAGAGAGAGTTAATACCGAGGAGCCACGTGCCTCTCCTTGTATTTGCACCAATTTCACTTGGAGAAATAAAGAGCAATGCAACCTCGCCTTGTTGGTGTTATAATGATTTATAAGTAATTTATTTATACTTTCTTTATTTTATTCATTTTACATATTTCAAATAATAATTAATATTATATATATATATATATATAAATATAAAAATATCATATATTTTATATTATTTTTTTTATGAGTAATATCTAATTGAATATATGTAATAACCCTTCCTACAAGATTCCATAAAAAAATATATATTTAACTGAGTGAAAAAGAATTATTATTAACCCTTCCCACCCAGAATAGTTAGAAGTCAAGATTAGTTTTTGATAACGGATTTTATTTCTTTATTCAGACAAACCATTTTTTACAGGATAGGAAAATATTTAACGAGTTCTTCGTTAACCAATTTACATTCTTTATGGAGGGGGTGACCTAAACGCCGGCACTGTTTTACCGTTTTGCCAAAACTTTCTGTTAATAAAAGAAAATCTAAGAGTACAGAGGTTTCTGCTATTACACTTATCAACTACTTGTAAGTTATACAGTTAGTTGAACTCTTATAGAACGAGACCACGAAAGAATATGGAGATAATTAAATGCTGCGACAAAGAATAGAAGGCAAGCCCATAAGGAGAGAAAGCGCAAACCAAAGGGAAAATTCTTCAAAGGAAAGTTAAGTGTCGAAATTCTTCAAAGAAAAGTTAAGTGTCCTCTGCGTTGAATTCTCAAAAGTTTGCATGGCTAATTTATCTTGTGAAATGCATGAATAGAAGTTAATTCAACCTTTTTCATAGTTAATTTATGTGGTGAAATGCATGATTTATGTGGATAAAGTTAATTTAACTTTATTATTTTAAAAAGTGTTTTTTATTAATACATAAAAGATGGGTTAAAAAGTATAAGAATCTTATATATATAAAGAAAGTGAAATTGCGTTGGTTTATGAAAATAATTTATGACAATCAGGTCTATAAAAAAGAAGTTGTTTTCATGGTTAATTTATTTTGTGAAATGCATGATTTATGTGGATAGAAGTTAATTCAACCTTATTATTTTAAAATGTTTATTTTTCAATTTTTACTACATAAAAGATGGGTTAAAAAGAATGAAAATCTTACATATAAAAAGAAAGAGAACCCATGTGTTGGCTTATGAAAATAATGTATGAAAATCATGTGTATAAAGAAGATGAGTAGGAAGGCTTTTTTAAAAAGAATGTGTGATTTTGTTTTATAATTTTTTGGAAAAGAAATATGTGCTTAATGCACATAGTTAATAAATTTCTAGAAAAAAGAAGATGGGTTGCGACGCTTTCTTAAAAAGAATGTGTGATTTTGTTTAATAGATTTTTCAAAAAGTAATATGTGCTTAATGTGGAGAGTTAATAAGTTTTTTTGAGAAAGCAACGCTTTAGAGAAAGCAATTATCTCCATGAAAATAAAAGAGTTAAAATTTATTGTGTTAGATTTTCATATAAAAGAATAATCATTCATTCATTAAGAGATTATGTTGCTTCTTTCCTTAAAAGAATAATAGTTTCCTTAAGAAAGATCTTGGGAAAATATTTTTTTGTATTATATAAGTTATTCTTCCTTAAGTAATTATGATAAATTCCTTAGTAAATCATATAGTAAATAATAATTGTGGTAAAATACCATTGAAAATAAAAACATGTTTTTGCATGTTTTAATGTTAAGAATATTCTTTCATAAAAGCACAGTAAATGTAAAAATTGATTATACTAATCTTCAATAAAAGAATGCACAAAATTATCAGAAAAGATTAGCCATATTATTTTAGAAATACTACATGGTAGAAAATGTATTAGCTATGCTAATTTTTGGAAAGAAAAATATATGAAAGTTGGTGTGTTTGTATTCATAAAGTTAATGCCTATCGTATTAAAAGAATCTATGTTTCATGGATAAAAAGATTTAAGAAGTCATCATATTTTTCATATAGAACACAATGGTTTTGTGCTTAGTCATGGTAAAATATTTCCATGGTGTTGGTAAAGATTAATTATTTAATAAGTCCATCAAATAGACTCCCATGAATTCTCTTGCTCAAGGGGGTTTTTTGAAATTTTTTGAAAAATAAGAATACTTAAATAACTTATGCATAGATAAAAATCACAGAGATAATATAAGTCATTGGAATCTTCTTTGGAAAGAATATGTTTTCTTGTGCTTGAAAGAGGTCAATTGTGATCATTCCTTTTCAAGAGTTTGGAAAAGTTACATGTTTTAATTGGTAAAAAGATAAATGATTTATGTGTTGTCTATTGAATAGTTTGATTTAATTCCATGATTTAATGCATAAAATGTTAGCATTATTATTATTTTAAAAAGGCTTTCCCAAAAGGAAGGTTGATTATGATACTTTCTTGAAAACAAATGCATAGAGAAATTTGTTATGATACTTTCTTTAAAACAAATGCATGAGAACTTTGTACATAAGATATAGAAATTATGTTGGGTTCTTGAAAAAAGCTGTATTATTTTCACAAATAAACAATCATTTTATTTGAATTTCTTGAGAACAAATGCATGAGAACTTTGTACATAAGATAGAGAAATTATGTTGGGTTCTTGAAAATAACTGTGTTATTTTGACAAATAAACAATCATTTTATTTGAAAAGAATGCATACAATAGTAATAGTTTTCTTTTTTTCCTAAATAAGGCTAAATCTATTAAAGAGACAAAAAATAATGATACATGGAGGCACTGACCTTTGTAGAACTTGTCTCAGAGTTTACCAACAATTAATAGACTATAACTGAAAAAGAGATTGCCCTCAAGGGGAAACCAGTCCAAAAAACATGGTGTGAGTTGCCCACGTAGGGGAACCAGCTTGTAATTCCCATGTTTAAGAGTTTTTTAGCAGAACAAAAAAGAAAAATTGACCCCAAATAATAGAAATTACAATAAAAAAACAAGAACAAAGACCCCTAAGATGGTGAACGGGAGTCTAAAGAACTTGAAAAGAACCTCGCCTTGCTAGCTGTTAACATGTGGCAGCAATTCCTCCATGATGAGACACCCATAGGAAAATAGATCTTCAACATCTTATTGTTGTCCACTTGTCGTAGATTTCGTTTGCGTCTTGCCACCAAGAATGCTCGTTGTGGCTTCCATATTCACATTACTGCTTGGAGTGTTGGTCGTCCGATTCGGAGCGAGCTACGTCCATCGTGTTCAAAGCGTCACCAAGAGATCTGCGAGTCCCCAAGCTGTTGCCAAGAGTGTTCCTTCTTTTGGTGCTAGTCTTGTCCTGAGTGGTGCAAGCCAGGACGAGAGTACTTTGTGGTTCTTCTTTGAAGGCGACAGAAATGGTGGCGATGATACAGGGGCACTCCAAAGTGCATCTAAACTAGAACTAGGTGGTGTGACAGGGATTCATCATTGGCACACAGTCATCTCGGGGTTGTTGGGCTTTCGCATCACACCTAAAACCAATCTTTTGGGCATGCTCTTTGTCACTATGGGTGTTGGGATACTGTCTCGTGTAGTGCTCAGCAGTTGAGGGTGAGGAGGAATCCACAGGAGTTGGGCCAGATGGGGACGATGAGGGAGGGCGAGTATCTCTGCCTTTGTTGCTACCCCTTCGACTTCTCATTTTGTGCCTCAAACGGGGCATATTTTCTTGGTGAATATCAATATGTTGGGTGCTTGGAGGAGTAAGAGAAGGGATGGGATGGCTCATGGAGGGAGGACAATGAGGAATTTGATTGTTAGAGGTGGAATTCAGGGACAAAGTAGTAGCTCTGTAACAACAAAGTAGGTTGTGCGAGAAGTGGGCTTCTTCGTTCATCTCAATGCAACAGAGGATCTGGCATCTTCTCCCCGTGGTTGTTCGAGAGCTTGGCTCTGCAGCAGCAGGGAGGCAGTTATAGGCTAGAGGAGGTAGAACAGGGGGAAGGTGATCCTCATTCTCCATCTTAAGAATTAGAATTAGGTAGCCTAGACCTTTACCCCTCATTAATGTTTTTTGGTTTTCAGACAGCATTAATACTCCATAAATTATGGTGGTGGGCATCTTGGTTGGAATGCATGTGGCCACGTGGCCACGCCACTTGCCCATCCATATGAGCCACAGGCACCAGTGCCATTAATCAGCCACATCTGGGAATACAATAGTAATAGTTAATTACATGTGATAGTTTGATTTAATTGCATGGTTTAATGCATAAAATTTTAACATTATTATTATTTTAAAAATGATTTCCTAGTTCTTATGCTCAAAAGAAAAGTTGATTATGATACTTTCTTGAAAAAATTTCTTCAAAAAAGGTGCATGAGAACTTTGTTCTGATACTTTTTTGAAAAAAATGCATGATAACTTTGTACATACAAGATAGAGAAACTATGTTGGGTTCTTGAAAATAACCGTGTTAAACAATCATTCTATCTGAAAAGAACACATATGCAAGATAGAAAAACTATGTTGGGTTCTTGAAAATAACTGTCTTATTTTCACAAATAAATAGTCATTTTATTTGAAAAGAACAGATATGCAGAAGCATAGAAACAATAGTTAATTACATGCATGGAAATAGAACTATTGTGTTACATATTTTAAAGAGAAACGTGGATTTGTAGAACTATTGTGTTAGATCTTTTAAAGAGAAATATGGATTTGATTTAATTGCATGGTTTAATATAAAATGTTAACATTATTATTATTTTGAAAAGATTTTCCTAGTTCTTATGCCCAAAAGAAAGGTTGATTACGATATTTTCTTGAAAACTTATGATACTTTCTTGAAAAAAAAGCATGAGAACTTTGTTATGATATTTTCTTGAAAACAAATGCGTGAGAACTTTGTTATGTTATGATACTTTCGTGAAAAAAATTTCCTTCGAACTTTGTACATACAAGATAGAGAAACTATGTTGGGTTTTTGAAAAATAACTGTGTTATTTGCACAAATAAACAAACATTTTATTTGAAAAGAACACATATGTAGAAGCATAGAAACAATATTTAATTACATGCATGGAAATAGAACTATTCTCTTATATCTTTTAAAAAGAAACATGGATTTGTAGAACTATTGTGTTAGATCTTTTAAAGAGAAACATGGATTTTTGTGTAGAAAAGAATAAGTATTATGTTAGATCTTAGAAAGGAAAACAAATAATTAGTTGCAATAAATGCACTAGCTTTCCTTTGTAAAATGCATATATCCACATGCAAGAAATAATGACTAACAAATTAGTTTTGTGTTAGAGAAACATGACATGTCTTTGTGCATACAATAGATTTTGTAAATAGCTCTATCTTGGGAAAGATTCTTTTGGAAAAGAGAGTTGCATTTGTATGCACGATAAAGATTTCTATGGTGTTAGCTTAGGCGACATGTATTCTTATGTATTATAATAATAACTATTGTATTGAAAATATTACTTATTTACATGCACAAAGAATAAGCTAAGGGGTTAGCTCTCTTTGAATAAGCTTTTATTTAATTACATGCACGAAAAACAAAGATAAGTTGCTAGTATCATTTAAATCAAATGGATGGTTACAATGGTTTCCTTTGGATATGAACCTATGCTGGTGCGAGAATGATCATAGCAACGTGTTAATTATTTTGACATGCTTGATAATTATTTGTTTATATATGCATAATGTTGTTAGAAGAAGCATGTTGTGATATTATATTTACATCTCATGTACGCACATGAATAGATGTTAAAATATCACTTTTAAAGGTTGGTTATTGATTGATTAATACTTTATCTAATCATGTTATCAAAGATTTTTTATGACAAAAATGATAAGAAAAGATGGTAATTTCTGCTAAATGGTAATTTGTGCAAAAGACATTATGTTTAAAATTGTGGTAAATAAAGAACTAATGGTCGATGTTGATGAGTACGAGCTGCGGGATGGTCCACTGAGGGAACAATCACACCATGAGGATATAAAGAGTGGTGATTCATGGGTAAATGGTTTCATGGTGATTGTAATATCGTTTAGCTAGGTATGTTGAATTTTAATGATACTCCATTGTAATATTATATAGCAATGGTTAAGGGATGGACTCTCTTATAGGTAATTGAGTAAGGGGTTAACACCCTCACAAGCATTTAATAATAAAATTAAATGTTTGCTAGTTTTCACCCTACGGGGTTTCCAGGGTATATCGGTGTACAATGATGTGATTGATTATTGTGTCAATTTGATGATATTGATTCCTTTCCTGATGTGATGTTCATAATGTCAAGTATGTGATTAATTAATCTGGTTAAATGAATCATGAAATGGATGCAAGGTTCATCACACAATTTATGTTAATATACTATAACAATTGTTGTTAATGGTTACACAACTTACTATTCTAGTTTTGTTTTAGAGCAACATGACATGTCTTTGTGCATACAACTTTTGTAAATAGCTCTATCTTGGGAAAGATGCTTTTTGAAAAGAGACTTGTATTTTTATGCACGATAATGATGTCTATTGTGTTAGCTTAGGGGGCACGTATTTTTATGTATTATAATAATATTTATTGTATTGGAAATATTACTTAGTTACATGCACAAAGAAGAAGCTAAGGGGTTATCTCTCTTTGAATAAGTTTTTATTTAATTACATCCTTGAAAAAAAAGATAAGTTGCTAATATTCTTTAAATGAAATGGATGGTTATCGTGGTTTCCTTTGGATATGCACTTGTGCTGGTGCAAGAATGATCATAGTAACGTGGTAATTATTTTGATTGACTTGACAATTATTTGTTTATATGTGCATAATGTTGTTAGAAGAGGCATGTTATGTATTATATTTACATCTCATATATGCACATGAATAAATGTTAAAGGATTGCTTTTAAAGACTGATTATTGATTGACTAAAACTTTATCTAATGATGTTGCCAAAGCTTGTTGATGATAACAATGATAGGAAATGATGGTAATTTATGAAAAAGACATTATGTTTAACATTGTGGTAGATAAAGAAATAATGGTCCATGCTGATGAGTACAAGCTGCACGATGGTCTACTAAGGGAATACTCATGCCATGAGGATATAGAGATTGGTGATTTTTGGGTAAATGGTTTCATGGTGACAGTAATGTTGTATTTTAATGATATTCCATTGTAATATTTTATAACAATGGTTAAGGGATGGACTCCCTTATAACCTTTGAGTGAGGGGTTAACACTCTCATGACCATTTAATAATAAAATTATATATTTGCTAGTTTTTGCCCTACAGGGTATCCAGGGTATATTGGTGTACAATGATGTGATTGATTATTGTGTCGGTTTCATGATATTGATTCCTTGCCTGATGTGAAATTAATAAGTTCAAGTATGTGATTATTAATCTAGTTAGAGGAATCATGAAATGGATGCAAGGTTCATCATACAATTTATGTTAATATACTATAACAATGGTTGTTAATGGTTATGAAACTTACTATTCTAGTTTTGTTTTAGAGAAACATGACATGTCTTTATGCATAGAATAGATTTTGTAAATATATCTATCCTGGGAAAGATGCTTTTGTAAAAGAGACTTGCATTTCTATGCACGATAATGATGTATATCGTGTTAGCTTAGGGTGGATGTATTTTTATGTATTATAATAATATCTATTGTATTGGAAATATTACTTAGTTACATGCACAAAGAAGAATCTTACGGGCTAGCTCTTTTTTAATAAGTTTTATATTTAATTACATGCATGCAAAACAAAGATAAGTTTCTAGTATCCTTTAAATGAAATCGATAGTTATAGTGGTTTCATTTGGTTATGCACTTGTGCTGGTGTAAGAATGATCAGAGCAATGTGGTAATTATTTTGACATGCTTGAAAATTATTCGTTTATATGTGCATAATGTTGTTAGAAGAAGCATGTTGTGATATTATATTTACATCATATATGCACATGAATAGATGTTAAAAGATCGCTTTTAAAGCCTGATTATTGATTGATTAATACTTTATATAATCATGTTACCAAATCTTTTTGATGACAACAATGATAGGAAAGGATGGTAATTTGTGCAGAAGACATTATGTTTAACATTGTGGTAGATAAAGAACTAAGGGTTCATGCTGATGAGTACAAGTTGCAAGATGGTTCACTAAGGGAACAATCATGCCATGAGGATATAAAGAGTGGTGATTTGTGGGTAAATGGTTTCATGATGATTATAATATCTTTTAGATAGGTATTTTGTACTTTAATGATACTCCATTGTAATATTTTATACTAATAGTACTGAGGGAACAATCACACCATGAAGATATAGATTGGTGATTTGGGGGTAAATGGTTTCATGGTGATTGTAATATCATTTAGCTAGGTATGTTGTACTTTAATGATATTCCATTGTAATATTTTATAACAATGGTTAAGGTATGGACTCCCCCATAAGCCATTGAGTGAGGGGTGAGCACCCTCACAAGTGTTAAATAATAAAATTTAATGTTTGCTAGTTTTCACCCTATGGGGTTTCTAGGGTATACCAGTGTACAATAATGTGATTGATTACTGTGTTGGTTTGATGATATTGATTCCTTTCATGATGTGATGTTCATAATGTCAAGTATGTGATTAATTAATATAGTTAAAGAAATCATTACAATGGATGCAAGTTTCATCATACAATTTATGTTAATATGCTATAACAATGGTTATTAATGGTTATGCAACTTAATATTCCTCTATTGAAATTTACTCACTCTGTGTAAGGATGAAAAAATTATCCAATGGAAAAAATTATCGAATGGTTAATGAGGATCTTGAATAGTGATTTGGATAATTACACATCGGTAGTTTGTGTAAAAAGTTTCTAACTCCTTGCATTTTCATGTGAGGTCACTGAGGGATATACATGAGAGTTTGTAGTTCATATTTGTATTAAAGCGGGTTTTCTTGGTTATATTAGGGGAATTGCAAGGTATTAGATCAATTTAGGTAGAAAATCGTAAACTCCCAACCATAATGATAAATCTCTTTTTAATAACTGATGCAATGAAAAAAATTCGAACACTTTTTCTTCATTCACTTATTTTGACTTACGAAAAGCAAAAAATTATCATCAAAGACACTTGAGATGAATTTAAATTACACTCTACAATCTCAAACCTCAGTGGAAGACCCCAATTAACTAAGCTTATGACCAAACACCAACACCAACAAATTTACTTTTGTTTTTCTAGGATGTAGGCGGACTTATTGGGGTTAGGGAATTGGTCTTTCCACACTTAGTGAATTCTTCAAAGGTCCAACCAAACATAACCCTAACCTCCAACATCATGGGACCTTCCCTAGGTTGGGTCAACGTCTCTAGATTCTAGTCAAAACCCCGACCAATTCTAGGCTCTACTATGGCCCACTCAAAGTACAAATTATCACTCCATAGTGGTCAGCCCTAACAAAACTCTTTTAGTTAGGGATATGATGCACTCGGCCATCAACATATTATAAAATTCTTTGCGCCGGAATGGCTATGTAGCCCAGCCTTCCAACCACTAGTTCATGATGAGCATGGAACCGATTTAGTATTGCCTTTCCAGATTGATGGTAAGACTAAGTCACACCTATCCCATGACATAGTTTATTTCACTTTTAGTGAACCCGCAAGCACTCATGTTGTTTGGTAACATTATAGGAGATTGAACACTTCTTTTCAAACTCAATTATTCTATTAAATTATTTTCATATATTCTTATATTTGTTCTGCTCAGAAAAAATCTTCTTCACTATCATTTCGTGTCATTACAAAAACCCATCGCTTCCCCTTAGTTGCGTAGAACATTCAACATGCACTTACTTTCAGCATCAATGCTTAATCAACGACAAAAACTTAAAAATTTGTACTGACAATAAAATACTATTATCAACGCACAGAAAATATTACCTGGGACATAATAATTGTAGGGATTTCTTTTTATTTATAATGGACTTACTTCCCAAGTCTTCTCTCAAGTTCCATTGCACCACCTATTCTTACATAGGCATTCATGCATTTGGAGGGACAGGGAAATAAAATTCAAAAATTGTAAAATTCAAATTCATGAATTCAAAGAAATATATTTACATAAAACATTCCCTAAGGCTCACTACCCAACCTTGTCACAAGCCATTCCTCTTGAGTTGTTTTTATTTTTTTTGCACCCACACCTTTGAGCTGATTTGTTCTCTTTTTCGTGTTTCAAGGTACCTATCCCTCTTGAGTTGTTTTTATTTTTTTTTTGCACCCACACCTCCGAGCTGATTTGTTCTATTTTTCCTATTTCGACGCACTTCTCTCTATAGATAATATTTTCAACCATAAAATATCCTAAGAAAATACTGCTATGGGACATCTGTCCCAAAATCTAAAACTACTTAACAACTCAGTAGATGTTGATTACATTTACAAAGGCCTGATTGGCCCAAAAACCAACTCATAAAAACAACCTACAACTAATCAAAACCCTTGAACACCTGTGAGTCCCAAATTATTCTTGAATCAAGAAACTTGTCTCTAAACTAAATTATGCTAATTCTAATTAATACTACTTTATAATGAGGAAGTAAATATTTTTATCACAATTCATAGGACATAGGACCCCTTTTGGGTCTACGAAAAGCATGTTCCATGGAGGTTGATGTTCCTACATTAGAATCCCTAGGTGGAAAAATAATATGACCTCCTGGTCACTTTCCTCCTAGATCCAAAACTTTATATTGTTGCTGATCATGGGTTTTCTCTTAGTGTTTTTTTGTCACCTTCCAGGTTCCAAGGTCGCATACACTATTTTTTTGTTGCCTTATTGTTGTGACAATAAATATCCCATATCCAACCATATTTATTTTCTTATTGTGTCCTTTTATTTTTGGTTGTACGAAACCATAATATGCCCCATGGTCATTGCTTCTCCAAAATTCACCCATGTTATTCATTTTTTTTTTCAATTTTTTTTCCAAGATTATTATTCATGGGAGTTCAAGGAAACATCAATTTCAACAAAAATGGCACTATAGTCATGCACTCTTCATTTGGTGCTTCCTGAATTATCACGTATCCTTCGACAAATTTTCTAGTTACTCCATGGTAGAGTTGAACATCCTCTCTTCGAACTTTATAAGTATTATTAATTGCAACATGATCAGTCCAATTTGGGGTGCTTTTGAGTTGTTGCTCCATTCTTTGGTTGTATCCTCGTTGCACATATATTTATTCTTGAAATATGGAATTGCACAACTTCCTCTATACTTTTCTTCCTTCCTCATCTTCCTTTGAAAACATTTGATGTTCTTTTACGACAGATTCAATTATGTTCTCAATATCCTTTTCATTGTATATTTTATCACAAGACATAAATGATTTAATGTCCTCAATCTCTTCCAGACCTTCAACTGCATTCTTTTGTGCAGTCTTCCTCATCCTTGAGACATTCCAACTAGTCCTCTAAAAGCTATAAATATATTCCATATTGTGACAACAAAATATCTGAACGTTGCTCCTTTTCCTTGTTATGAGTTCTCCCACATGTAATATTTTCATCTCTACCTCCTTTTACAATAGTTTTAAATAGTTTTTCCTCATCTCGTATATGGTCATCTTCATAAACAAAATTCATTCAATTTGTAGATATGGGTTCTACTACTTTTTGGTAGGGCTCACTTATATTTGTTTCTTCATGCTCACACTTTTGAAAAGCCACCTTGGAAATTTCCTCCTCCTTTGGGACATCATGTGTGAGGCATTCACCTGCCAATGCACCCTTATAGACATTCAACAAGAGTTCATTTTCTAAAGGTAAATACATTACCTTAACATTTATGTTGGCATTTGTTGGGTGGGGTCCAACTTGGTCTATGTTTTGGGTAAAATACCCCGCGAAAGGAGTGGACCACACGAAGATGGTGAAGATATATTCACCACATCGGCTTTTAGGGTGTTTTGGATGAGATAAATCTCTTATTTTGTAATGGTTATTGGGTAGTAGTCGTTGCTTTATGGATCCATGGTATGTGGACCATGGATTTTGTATAGATGAATTTTATAAAAGGATATGTAATACCTTAGAGAAAGGAAATAAGATAGAGGGAAAGTAATGGAATATTATTGCATCTCGGTTTTCATGTATGTAGTATGTAGTTTTGGGAGAAGGCTTCATAGCTAAGTGCATGAAGACCTGGAAGAGTCTGCAGTTGAGTGAGTAGACCACTTGTAGCTAGGTGTGTAGGTCCGAAAAGCGAATGTAATTTAAATGTACGTTTAATAAAGAATAAGTTTTTGTGAAGTATTGTATCTTTGTATATGTTAATTGTCTACTATTATGTATGCTTTTACTGAGTTGTGTGAAGATCTACAAGATATGTTGTTAGCCTTATATTTTATCCATTTCTATAAGAGAATCATCTATTCAAATTTCTTATGCATGTGAAGTTATAATAATTATATAAAGTAGAAGTAAATACATGGAGCCACTTCATGGATATCCCTTTGGTTACAGAAACCTAGCTCTGCAACCTCCCATAACTGCTTCGGGTGAGACTGCAACCTGCTTGCAAGTCATAGCTAGAAGGGCTAGTAGTTGAGGGTTTTGTTGGTGCATAGCACACTATGAACCCCGATCAAGTCCCCTCAAACCAGAAAATGGTTCCATTGCAACCACATAAGAGACAAGAGAAGAGACTAGATGAGGTCTATACATCATAATTAAGAACGTCACCATGGAAGAAGATGCAGAATGAAGTGTGATCGAAGGACATGGAGGACAAGGGAAAAATTCCCATGTAAAAAGGAAAGAGACAGATGCAGTAGGATGGGCCTTAGCAAGTCTACGATAGTGAGGATTAAGGTCAGTTTCATGGGAAGGAGATAGAGGATGAGGAGACACCCTCTATGTTCCCAACATACATGTTGTCAAGAAAACTGGGCGCAAAGCCAGTTAAGCAGCCAAAATAAGGGAAATTTGGTACTTATATGTTGTTGTTGCTAGAAGAGGTTCCTTTTGAAGGAGAAGTGTTGAGGAATATTCCCCAACTCAAATTGGAAGACTAGGATTTCAATGACAAAAGACAATTTTTGCAATTTAAGCCCAGTAGATACCTGAAGAAAGCCCACTACCTGGAGAGCAGAATTACAATACTGGAGCTGCAAAAATGGGTTGAGAGAGCGCAAAGGGTAGGAATTTTGAAGATGTTGAATGTGCCACACTTCTG
The DNA here is from genome assembly GCA_000404065.3 of Pinus taeda. Lineage (NCBI taxonomy): Eukaryota > Viridiplantae > Streptophyta > Pinopsida > Pinales > Pinaceae > Pinus > Pinus taeda. Next base: position 146,657 of record APFE030229967.1, read on the forward strand.
TCGAAGCCCATTCAATACAATCCGTGTGTGATATCTCCCCGTACTGGTGCATGATTATTTCATTTGGTTAGGGATAGGGATCTCGATTGATGAGATGCTCATTAGAAAAATAATAGTGCTTTCATATCAAGGGAAGGAACCCGTAGATGAATTCATGGGAAAAACAAGGAAAAGAAGATGGTCCAGATGATGAAAGAAAAGTTCAGGTTAGTAAAGATATCTTGTGGATACGAGATAAAATCCATCAAGGATTAGGGTGTATGTTTTTCTGCACATATCTTAGCGGGGAATATCATGAGGAAGTGTAGGGCCAATGAAGTGCATGCAACAATAATGTCATTAGTGGAACAATTCAGCATAGGGGTCCAGATCAACTGGGATTTATATCTATGTAAGGAGTTTTTAATGGATTGCATAGAATCATAGGAAGAAGGAAAGACCTTACACTAAGCCTAGTTGTTAATTCTTATTTCACTTATTGCATGGAAAGACCCGAAAGATACTCAATTTATGATTGTTGATGTGCATGTATGAAAATCAACAAGGTATGCTTCGCTATGGTTTATGGAGGAGCTGAAGCCAGTGGCCATGGAAAGGGAAGAAACAAGGCAACAATGAGAACAATTGGAGAAGTCCGTTGCTGAGACTTGTAGCAAAACTTCGCAGTGTAGACATGAAGGTCCATGAGGATGAAGCACCAGTAGAAAAGGTCGTGAAGCTCACCTTTGCAATCAAGGAGTCAAAGAATGCTATATCCAAGCTGAAATTTGATTATGAAGTGAAGGTATCAGAGCTACAAATAAGGTTTCACCCAAGTCGCCACCAGAGGTTCAGGAACAGTGACAAAGGGACCTGAGCACAACATTAAAATGAATAATTGATATGGTGGTAGATTGTGGGAAGTTGCACGATGGCATGATGCAGATTTGGATCTCGCTGGAGGAGGATCTAAACATATTGAAGATTGAGGAAGAACTGTAGGCCAATAAAAAGTGGTGTGATGAGATCTTGGCAGCTGTGAAGACCTTACCAATCTTGCATAGGCTTGCCAACATTTATGAAGGAAAAAACCTCCAGACATAAATAGATGATCTATAGAGGAAAGCCTAGATATTGCAAGAGAGGACTTAGTCATGGCAGGAGGAAGCCTTGGAACTTTTGCAGGCTGTAGATGAATGACTAAAGGAATTAAATAAATGGGAAGTGGAACTACTGCAGAAGACTGTTGGTCCTACTATAGAAGCTTTGCTAAAGGAAGTACAAAAGGGAGAAGAGTTGATGGCAGAAACACTCTAGCATTAGAACATAGTATATAGTGGGATCACAGAAAAGATCAAGGGCATCAAAGTTTAGTGACTTATGACGAGTCAAGGGTGAGTGTTGGGGGCCTATTGGGTAGGGACCAACTTAGTCCAATTTTTGGGTAAAAGACCGTGTGACAGAAGGAGAGGACCATGGGGATCTGGAGAAGATATATTCATCACCCAAACTTTTAGGGATTTTGGGATGGGATAAAGCCCTTATTTTGTAATGGGTATTGGGCAGTAGCCCTGGTTTTATGGATCCATGGTATGTGGACCATGGTTTTTGTATAGTTGAATTTTATAAACAGATATCTAATACCTTAGCGAAAGGAAATAAGATAGAGGGAAAGTAATGGAATATCATTGGATCTCTGTCTTCACATTTGTAGTCTGTAGTTTTGGGAGAAGGCTCTGAAGCTGAGTGCATAGAGACCTTGAAGAGTCTACAGCTGAGTGCACAGACAATCTACAGCTGGGTGCGCAAGCTAGAAAAGTGAATGTAATTGATAGATATGTTTAATAAAGAAGAAGTTTTGGTGAAATATTGTATCTATGTATATGTTAATTGTCTACTATCACGTATTTGATTATGCATGCTTTTATTGAGTTATGCAAAGATCTATAACATATACTATTAAGTGTTAAAGTTTATGCATTTCTATAAACTAATCATCTGTGCGAAGTTCTTATGAATATAAAGTTATAAGATTGATATAAAGTAGAAGTAAATGCATGACACCACTTCACGGATATCTCTTCGATAGCAGAAAAGTGGTTCTGCAACCTCTCATAACTGCTTCGGGTGAGACTGCAACCTGCTTGTGTGTCTTTTCCAGAAGGGCCAATAGTTGAGAGTTTTGTTGGTGCACAACACACTCTCAACCCGGGTCAAGCCCCCTCAAACCAAAAACATTACAACTAATTTGTTGTCCTTAATGGAAACCTAATTAATAAAGATGAATGCAAATTGGTACAGATGCTACATAGGCTTTGAATAGAGGATTGAAAATTCAAAGATAGATTGATGTTAGAAGTGAAGTTTGAGAAATCATACACAGACCTTATGAAGAATGTTTGCATACATACATGGGTCGTGTGAGTCAAAGTCACATAAAAAATCTGAACCATGGTAATGTGGATACCGGGGGTCTTTACCATGGTATTGACCCATATTAATTGAAGCACCAATAGTTATTTGATCCTCTCAAAGAATACTTATGACATTACCAAGGTATTTACCTAAGGTATTAGCTAAGGAAAATACTATATAAGGAGATTTAGATCAATGTGTTGTAAGTGAAAGTATATGATCTATCTATCTGTGACTTGACCTAGAATAGGTGTGCACCACGGAGCAAGGAGATGATTCATATATGATAGATTTGAAAGTGTTGTGAAGATTAATGATAATACTTGCTTGATCTATTTATGCTTTGAATGTTAGATCTATAGCTATGATGATGATTTAATCGAAATATAGAGATGTGTGTCAACATCTAGGTTTAACATATTTTGTAAATTGCAATGAACGTTTGATTAAGTAATTCAAGATACGTACACCTTTTTCTTATTATTTTTCACATACATTTTTTGGGTCTAGTTCAGTAAACTATCGTATAAATTTTGCAATAATTTACTCAATATATTGAAATATATACGTGGGTGTCATGCATGGTAGTCGCATACATACATTGATATGTTTTATGGAAGTCACGCATATATAATAGAGTTTTGCAATGTGGCTTGATGATGACATTTGATGAGTTTTGATATGTTTGTTGTTGTCTGTCAATGATGTATCTATCTAAATGATCTTTGTCTGAGAGTGTTGATTGGGTTGAATGTGGAATGGAATATTGATGGGTAATGATGCTACATTTTGGTGATCTATGATCGAATCAGTGAATGGTGGAGTACTTGATTCAATGGTTGGTTCAATGTTACAGTAATTCACTTTCATATCATTTTTAGTTGTCAGTAATTTAAGATCTATACATAGGCTTTATGCAGAGGAAAGACGAATATATGCAGGTTCAATTAAGAATAATATCCTATATATTTTGATGTTCATTTCTTCTGGTTGGGTTTTGAATTTAGTTGTTTGATTTTTTAGAGATTTCAAATTTAGTGTTTCTGTTTTTCATGCTTGTTTGGGTTATTGTTTGTGTGGGCCTAGTATGAAAATTTGATGAAAGGTGGCCTACAAATTGTTTGATGATTATTTGATAGGTGGATCCAGTATAAAATATTCTAAGTGTTGCAACATCTAGAAAGAGGGTAAGATCTCCCTTCCAGTAGAATCCAGTAAATGGGTTTAGGGGGTTGTGGCTCCCTTCCAATGGGTGTTTGAGAATGAGTGAATGTTGTTACCTCCTATAGGTGGACACCTATGTACTGGAAAAATTCTGCATCAATACAAAAATGTAATGAAGAAATTATTTATCTAATAAGAAAGAATATAGAGACAAGGACAATAGTGATTTTCTCCCACATTGAGTTTCCACCTAAAATCTTGGTGTGATATGTGTGTTTCTTATATCCTGTGATTTTTTCTGTTCTTTACTACATACTGAAAGGTTATTTATTTACTTATGCAATTCATAAAAATCATCATCTGATGGAACATCTGAAAAATTAGTATACTGGTTATACGATGTTTTTATTATCTGAAGTTGCATACATACGTAGGTCGCTTTAAGAACAGTAGCATAGAAAATTATGATTATAAAATTTAAAGTTAAAATACTTGATTCACCCCACCCCATCTCAGTATTTTTTTCCAACAATTGGTATAAGAGCAAGACCCTGAGAAGAAGCTTACTAACTTAAGCGAGATCTATCAATATGGGCAACCAAGAGGGAGTATCTTATATCAGGCCACCTTTGTTTAATAGGACTAGCTCTGTATTTTGGAAAATCAAAATGAGAGCATATTTGCAGGCACTAGGATCTGATGTATGGGAAATTGTAGAAAGTGGATATCAATACACGCCTTCCATTCCCATAGATGATGTAGGGAAGAAATAGTATGAGATGAATGCAAAGGCTACAAATGTTATCTTGGGAAGTTTGGTTTAATATTAGTTTGTGAAACTCATGTAGTTGAACACCACAAAGGCTATATGGGACAAGCTTGCTCAAATCTATGAAGGAAACACCAAGGTAAAATGTGCTAATCTTCAAACTTATAGAATTTAGTATGAGATGTTTAGAATACATCATGACGCGAATATTGAAAGCTTTTTACTTAGACAAGACCATATTGTTAATTCAATGAAAAATGTTGGTGAAAAAATAAAGGATAGTACTATTGTTGAAAATATTTTGAGATCACTAAAACTAAAGTTTGATTCCAAAGTTTTCGTTATTGATGAAATGAAGGATTTGAAAAATATCACTATTGGAAAACTTCATGGGATCTTGATACATTTTGAGATGAGAAAAGGGGGTACATCACGTATTAGGGAAGCAACATTTAAAGCCACAAGCAAAGGGATCAAAAAGGAAGCACCTAAGGAGACAAGTTACATTTCGGATGAACAAGAAGCGAATTTTGTGAAGAAGCATCAAGTAGGATCTGGAAAGTTTAAAGGTAAGCTTCCTTTTAAAAAAAATTCCTATGGAAGAGTAGGTCATTATGTCGCTGTGTCCCTGTAAAGAAAATCATGAAAATGAAAGAATGTTAAAAGAGGTTTTACTAGTAAGAAATGTTTTTATACTCATGAAGATAGTGAATGTTCTTCCAATAATGAGGATGATGAATCAAATAAATCTTATCAACTAATTATGGCATTCAAAGACCAATGTGTAGATAAGTCTGGTGATGAGGAATTTATGGATGCTCTAGAAAACACCCTTGTTGAAGAAATATCTGACTTGAATATTTGTCTATAAGATGTTAAATTAATAAAGAAACTTTTAAGAAACAAGTACAAGAAAGGGGGAAGCACTATGAAACTCTAGAACATTAAATTGTGGGTCTAAGAAAGGAACTTGAGAAAATGAAAGCTCTAAATTTTAGACTTGCTAAACAGTTTGAAACTTTAGAAGAAATCATTAAAGTTTAGTGTTCTCCACTAATCAAGATAGGTCTTGGAGACAATCCTAAACAAGAGGGTGAAACATCAGAACCTATGAAATCTCTTGAAACATGTACAAAAGGCTACATTAATGTATGAAAAAGAAGAAATCATCATAATTATAGGTCTGAGCAAAAGAACAAAGGGTCAAATCATTGTTAGGAAAAATAATCTTTCCATGAACAAAGGAAAAGCTATTCAAAAAGGTATTATACTACCATGTACTCTTACTTTAGTCACGAGTGCTTCACTTGTCACAACTTTGGTCACAAGGAAGTTCATTGTGTTTCTTATAAAATGATTATGATTAGAGAATCAAGAAAAAAACATAATAAAAACAGGACAAAGAAGTCTTCTTATAATTTTTCTCCCGCCTTTAGAATGAAATTGAATGTTCTACTTGAAATAACTTTGGTCATGAATAATATAAATGCAAAAGTAGGATGAATTCATCTTATCAACATGAGAAGAAGCCAGAACCTCCAAAGCCATGGAAAAATAAAATTCCCTATTTTGAATGTTGTGGTCTAGCATTGTATGCAGGAGATCAAGAGAATTTATGGTACATTGACAACAGATGTTATTTAGCATGTGATAGGTGACAAATATAAGTTTGTTTCCTTTAATGAAATTAAGAAAGAAAAGAATGTGACTTTTGGTAATAACTCACCTGTTACCATTGAAGGAAAAATATCTGTGTTTTTAAAGGAAAAAGTCAAGGCTAAGAAGGTATTATGTGTTAATGGGCTAAAACATAACTTGTTAGGTGTTTGTTAAATGTACGATCAAGGGCATGAAATTATTTTTAGATGAAAGAATTATGTGGTAAGAAAACTGAATATAGGTAAGATCATAATCAAGGGAACTAGAACTCTAGGTAATGTCTACATCCTAGACGACAAAAAGGAGTTGTTGTTTGAGAAAATATCAAGAAAGTTGGATTTGGCAGAAAAGGTTGGAGTACCTCATATTCTCAAAATTATACAAATCAAGTAGGATGGCAGTTTGTGACATACAAAATGGTAAGAAAATGGTTGGGGCACCTCATATTTTCAAAATTATAGAAATCAAGTAGGACGGCAGTTGGTGGTAAGAAAACGGTTTTTACTGTGGATTCTCTGGTAACTTCAAAAGACTTATACAATGTTTATCCACCTAAAATTAGCATTTGCAAATCATGCCAATTCAGTAAGTAATCTAGAGTTTAGTTTAAAGCTAAAGAATTTACTTCAAGCAACCCCTTGAACTTTCTCACACTGATTTATGTGGACCTATGATAAATAAATCTCCTCATGGTGAACAATACATCATATGATTTATGGATGACATTACAAGAATGCATTGGGTTGGTTTACTAAAGTATAAATATTAGGCATGTGAGAAGTTTAAAATATTCAAAGATTTGTTATGAAATGAATTAGATCTAAAATCAAATAGCTTATATCTGATAGAGGAGGAGAGTTTATATAATATATTTGTTTCATTTTTTTGTGAACAGTGTGGCATCAAAAGACAATTTTCCATAACTAAAACTCCTTAAAAAAATGGTGTTGAAGAAAGAATGCACAGAACAATTCAACAAATGGCACGTATGCTCGATGAGTCAAGAACACCTCACACCTTATGAGGAGAAGAAGTACATATGAGAATGGATATAGTTAACAAATCTCATGTTCGAGTAAATAGTGATAAATCTCCATATGAACCCTAGTATGGTAAGCCTGCAACTGTAAAACACTTTAGAATCCTTGGAAGCAAATGTTTCATAAAGAAAAATGATGATAAGCTTGGAAAGTTTGAATCAAGAGCTAATGAAGGAATCCTCCTTGGATTCTCTTCGAGAAGCAAAGGATATAAATTTTGCAATAAAAGTCTCCAAAATATTTTTGAAAGTATAAATGTTGTGTTTGATGAAGCATCCACAAGTACCTAGATGGAAGCACAAGCATATGAAGAACCTATCCAAACTCAAATTGAAGAAGTTGTAGGAGAAGAATAAAGAGAAGCATCAGAAGAAGTAAATGAAAGTCAAGTATGGCAAAAAATAATCCATTAGGTTTGTTCAAAAAAATCATTATGAATATCAAATTCTAAGTGATAAGGAAGCATGAACACAAACTAGAAGAACTTTGGTTGGAACATCTAGTCACTTCACCTTACTATCCACAATTTAACCTCAAAATGTAAATCAAGAAACCAAAGATGAATGTTGGGTTAACGAAATGCATGAACAACTTGATGAAATAGAAAAGAACCATACATGGGAACTTTTACCAAGGCCTCATGATAAAAATATGATTGGGACAAAGTCGATGTTCGAGAATAACCTAAATGAAAATGGAGAAGTAATTCTAAACATAGAAAGACTTGTATGCAAAGGCTCTGCTCAATAGGAAGGGATAGATTTTGAAGAGACACCTAATGTGTAGCCAGACATGAAGCCATAAAAATGTTTCTTGCATTTTCTATATTTTGTAAACTTTTAGCATATAAAATGGATGTTAAATCTGAATTTTTTAATGGGGACCTAGAAGAAGAAGTTTATATTGAATTGACTGGAGGATTCATACATCACAATGATAAAAATCGTGTTTGCAAACTTAAGAAGGCATCATATCGGTTAAAATAGGTGCCCCATGCATGGTATCATCATGACATGTATCTTCAGCAACAACGGTTCAAGGAATGATTTGCTGAAAAAAAGTTATATATCAATATGACAATGACAAAATTTTAGAAGTAGTGGTTGACATTGATGACATCAAATTTGAAAGTAATATTGAATCTATGAGTCAAGACTTTGCTTTAGCTACACAACAATAATTTAAAATGTCATTACATGGTGAGCTCACATATTTTCTTCGTCTTCACGTTCATCAAAGTAAAGATGGTATCAATATTTCTCAAACCAAATACCTCAAGCATATTATGAAGAAGTATGGAATGGGATACTATAAACCTATACTCACACAAATGGAAACAGGATGCAATCTCAGTCAAAATCTTGATTATCCATCACTTAATCAACCTGAATACAGTTCTATGATTGGAATCTAGCTTTATCTTACTGGTACAAGACTTGAAAGTATCCATGATGTTGGAATATTTGGAAGGTTTCAAGCAAATCCAAACGAAACTCATCTTCAAGCAATAAAGAGAATTTTCAAGTATCTACAGGGCACTCAAGATTATGGTCTATGGTATATCAAAAATGCATATTTTTCACTTCATGCCTACACAAATGAAAATTGGGAAGGTAATATTGATGACCACAAAAGCACTAGTGGATGAGCATTCTTTTTAGGACCTCACTTAGTTTCTTGGTTCAATAAGAAATAAAGTTCTAATGCCTTATTTCCTGTTGAGGAATAATATGTTGTTGGTGTATCTTGTTGTACTCAACTTTTGTGGATGATTCAAACATTGTAGTACATTGAATTCACTTATCCTCAACCTGTACCTATTCTTTGCGACAATACTAACACCATCCCAATTAAAATCCATTTCCTTATAGAGCAAGTTCTTGAGGAAAATGTAAAGTTGGAATTTGTTCCCTCAAAGCAACAAGTTGTAGATATATTTACAAAGCCTCTTCCATGTGATTCCTTTGATTATCTCAAACAATAATTAAGAAGGATTCCTGCATCTTCACTCTGCTAATTGTTCTAACATGTATGTCTTGTCCAGTGAGAGTTTCGATTATAAACATCAACAATTTACTTTTTATACGCGGATTGTATGATATATAGTCACATATATATGCAACCTTTCAAGTAGATAGACGTGTATGCCTCTCAATAATGAAAATGAAGGGGCACAAATTTTGGGGGAGCTTCCCATATGCTTTCATAATTTCATGATTGGTATTCCTGTTCTGACATTGATTTGTTGCGATCTGATAGTGATTCCCTTATGATGTTTCAAAAATTTTATTGATTCATATAATCTAATCTTATATTTTTGTTGGTAAGATGGTTCCTGATGTATTTTTTGGATAATGGGATGGATGTAATCAAAGTTGATGGTGAGAAATTTGCATAAGTTCAGAGGGAGCAAATACTATGCTTCTAATAGTGCATTATTTTAACTATGATTTCTTGAGTACTTCTTGTTGTGTGATGGGTTTATGATGAGTACATATCATTGCTACTCTATGGTTGCTACTGAAGCCACTTATGCTACTACCATTTATGTTGTTGCTATCAAATGATCATGATGCACATTTTGAGCATGATCGTTGCTGATGATTATCATAACTTTGCTATTTCATTATTGAGAGTCTTATTTATGGTTATCAATGTCAAGTATATCTCTTGATATAAAGGTCATAAAAAAACCCGTGTTGTAAATCATTGTAAAATCCAGTCATATATGGGCTATTATGATCAAGTCATGTCATGTATGTAATCCCATTATTTTGGGACATTAATGTAACATTTGGTCCAACATATAAACCCAAATTTCTTGGGTGATTGGTGTAATCAGGGGGGGATAGAGTCATTGGTCATAGGAAAGGTCATATTTGGTTGGGTGTTGTACTCTATTGTATATCTTCAAAATGTTTAGCATAATCTCAGAGGAAGCATTATCAGTATGCAGATTTCATATACTGGATATAATACTTTTTGAAAGGGAACTACTTCATTCATCATGATTCATTCCTTTTCCCTTGATGTCAAAGGGAGAGAGAAGATTGGTGTTTGGAAATAAGACTTGGTATTTGAATGTGTATTTACAAATGTATTTTCAGAAATGTTTACAAATGGTGATGTCCAAACATTAAAGTTGTTGCCATCAAGTCCAAAGAGAGAGATTGGTGGCATTATGGCTAACATGTTGTCCATGATGGAAACCTGCTCAATAAAGATGAATGTGGACCAATACATATACTATAGAGGCTATGATCGCAGAATTGACAGTTTAGAGAAATATGGATGTTAAAATTGGAGTTTGAGAAACCCTATGTGTATGCTATAAAGAAGGGTTGCATACATACACAGGTCCCATGAGTGAAAGTTGCATACAGAATTTAAACCGTGGTAATTTCAATACCAGGGGTATTTACCATAGTATTGGCCCATAGTAATTGGAGCAACAATGATTATTTGATCTTGTCAAAGAATACTTATGACATTACCAAGGTATTTACCTAAGGTATTGGCTAAGGAAAATACTATATAAGGAGATGGAAATCAGGTTGTTGTAAGTGCAAGTATATAATATATCTATGTGTGACTTGACTTGGAACAGGTGTGCACTAGGGAGAAAGGAGATGTTTCTGATATGATAGATCTGAAAGTGTTGAGAAGTCTAATGATAATACTTTCTTGATCTATTTATTCTTGTAATGTTAGATATGTAGGTATTATGATGATTTAACCTAAATATAGTGATGCATGTCAAGATCTAGGTTTAACAGATTTTGTGAATTGCGGCGAAGATTTAATTTAGTAATTGAATATTTGTATGCATGTTTTCTTTCTATTTTTTGGATACATACGAAGGTGTTGTTCATTAAAGTAGTGTATAAATTCTACAATAATTTACTCAGTATATTGATAAATATACATGGATGTCATGCATGGTAGTTGCATACACAGACTGATATGTTTTATGGAAGTTGTGTATATATACTAGGGTTTGCAATGTGGTTTGATGATGAAATTTGATGAGTTTTGATCTGTTTGCTGTTTTTTTCGCTGATGTCTCTATCTCAATGATTTTTGTCTAATAGTGTTGATTGGGTTGAATGTGCAATGGAATATTGATTAATGATGTTATAGTTTGGTGATCTGTAATTGGTTCAATGAATGGTCTAGCATTTGATTCAATGGTTGGTTTAGTGTTACAATGATTTAGTTTGACAAGATTTTCAGATGTCAGTAATTTAAGATTTGTATGAAGGTTTTATGAGGAGGAAGCATGTATATACGCAGGTTCTATTAAGAACAATCATGCACACATTTTGATTTTTATTTGTTTTGGTTGGGTTTTACATTTATTGGTTTAATGTTTCAAAGGTTCAATTGGTTTACAATGCTTCGATGATTTCAAATTCAATATTTTAGTTTGTTGCGTTGGTTTGCATTATTGTTGATGTCGGTCTAGCATGAAAATTTGATGAAATATGGCGTAGATATTTTTTTTGATTGGTTGATAGGTGGATCTCATCTAAAATATTGTGAAAATTGATCCACAAGGAGCTGAGCATTGTAGCCTTCAGAAAGGGGGTAAGAGCTCCTTTCCAGTAGAAGTTGGTAAATGAGTTTGGGGGTTTTGGCTCCTCCCTTATAGTGGGTGTTGGAGAATGAGTGGAGGTTGTTGCTGCCTGTATTTTTGTGTGTTCTTATTGGTAAAATTTTGTATCATTACAAAAATGTAATGAGGAGATTATGTATATAATAAGAAATAAGATAGAGACAACGACAATGGTGGCTTTCTCCCACATTAGGTTTCCACCTAAAATCCCGGTGTTCTATGTGTGTTTCTTATATCCTATGATTTTTTGTGTTCTTTACTAGATATTCAAATGTTATTTATTTACTGTTGCAACGGTTAAAAATGATCAACGGATGGAACACATAAAAAATTAGTATACGTAATATACGTTGTTTTCATTATCTGAAGTCACATACATATGCAAGTTTTTTTAAGAACAATAGCAAACAAAATTATGTTTATAAAATATTGATCACCTCCTCCTTGCACCCTCCCCGACCCCTTAATATTTTTTCCCAATAATTGGTATCCGACCATGTCCCTTAGAAGAAGCTTCATCGCTTAAAGGGAGATCTATCAATATGGGAAGTCAAGAGGGAGTATATTCTATCAGACCACCTTTGTTTAATGGGACTAACTTTGTATTTTCAAAAATCAAAATAAGAGCATATTTACAGGCACTAGAAGCTCATGTATGGGAAATTGTAGAAGGTGAATATCTCTACTCAACATCCATTCCCACAAATGATGTAGGGAAGAAAAAATACGAGATGAATGCAAAGGCTGTAAATGATATCTTGGGAAGCTTAGATGAATCTGATTTTATGAAACTTATGCAGATGAACACCACAAAGGCTATATGGGATGAGATTTTTCAACGCTATGAAGGCAACACTAACCTAAAAAGTGTTAAGCTTCAATCTTATAGAGTTTAGTATGAGACCCTTGGAATGCATGATGATGAGAATATTGCAATATTTTTCCTTAGAGTAGATGATATTGTTAATTCAATGAAAACTCTTGGTGATAAAATAAAGGATACGACTAGTGTTGAAAATATTTTGAGATCACTAACCCTTAAGTTTGATTCCAAAGTCTCTATTATTAAAGAAATGTAGGATTTGAAAAATCTCACCATTGAACAAATCCATGGGATATTGGCAACTTCTAAGATGAGAAAAGGGAGTACATCAAGTTTTAGGGAAGCAACTTTCAAGGCCAGAAACAAAGGGAATGAAAAGGAAGAACCTAAGGAGACATGTTACATTTTGGATGAGGAAGAAGTGATTTTTGTGAAGAAGCTTCAAGTAGGATATGAAAAGTTCAAATGTTAGATTCCTTTTAAATGTTTTTCCTATATAAGAGTAGGTCACTATGCCACTATGTGTCCGTATAAAATCATGAAAAAGGAAACAATGTTTCAAAGAAGAATGTTAAGAGAGGATTTACTAGTAAGCAATGTTTTTATACTCATGAAGATAGTGAATGTTCTTCCAATAACGAGGATGATGAATTATATCAATATTATCAATTACTTATGGCATTCGAAGACCAATGTGTAGATAAGTCTGATGATGATGAGTAATAAATGCTCTAGAAAACACCCTTGTTGAACAAATAACTAAGCTAAATATCTGTCTAGAAGAGGCTAAATTAGTAGAATAAACTTTTAATAAAAAAATTCAAAGAAACGAAGAAGCACTATGAAACTCTAGAACTCGAAATTATGGTTATAAGAAAAGAAATTGAGAAAATGAAAGTTTTAAATCTTAGATTTTCTAAAGGATGTAAAACTTTAAAAGAAATCATTAAATTTCAATGTTTTCCTCTAATCAAGACAGGTCTTGGATACAATCCAAAACAAGAGGGTGAAACATTAGAACCTATGAAATCTCTTAAAACATGCACAAAAATCTATATCAATGCAAGTAAAAAAGCAATCATCATATTTATAGGGCATCACAAAAGAATGAAGGTTCAAATCATTCTCAAGAAAAAAAATCTTTCCATTAATTAAGGGAAAGTTATTGAAAAATGTATTATACTCTCAGGTACTCTTAATTCAATGGCCAATTCTTCACTTGTCACAACTTTGGTCACAAAGAATGTCATTGTGTTGCATATAAAACAATTATTTCTAGAGAAGTAATAAAACAACATAATGAGAACATGACAAAGAATTCTTCTTATAATTCTATGTCAACCCTTCAGAATGAAACTGAATGTTCTATTTGCACCTCAATTTTTCCCAATCATGCAAATCAAGCAGGATGTAGTGGTTTGTGACTTACCCAACATTTCTCCACCTAAAAATAATATTTGCAAATTATTCCAATTCGGTAAGTAATCCAGAGTTCAATTTAAAGCTAAAGAAGGCACTTCAAGAAAACCCCTTGAACTTGTTCACGCTAATTTATGTGTACCTTTTATCACTCCAAGAAACTCTCCTAGGTTGTAGCTCGAAGATGCCTCGTAACATATAATCTTCAATATTGTTCTTTGAACTATTGGAATGGATGATGGTTTGGATCGAGTTGGATGACTGTTTCAACTCTATATTCACTCAAGACATGCTTGAACACCATCAACTTTACAATGCTTTAGGCTACTAATGCTCAATAATTGATACATTCAATGTAGAGATGGAGAATACTGACTGTACCAGCAGATGCATACATAAATACATATGAATGGATAGCTATAAGAAGTAAATGAAGCTTGAAAATCTAATTTAAATGTAGAGATAAGATGACAATTATCTGGCATTAGACATAGAAGAAAACATGAATAACCTATTCAAATGCATGCATAGAACAAAAGAGAAAATTGGAATTGAACATGTAGCAACACAAGAAGCTCATATTGCTGGAATGAGGATGAGAAGCTAGAGGAGTAGAGTCTGCACAGTCTCCAAAAGTTGAACCGTTGTTAGTCTAAATTTTCAAATATTTATAGGTCTTTTACAATGTTATCAAGCCTTCTTAGGCTTGAGAGGTTTTAATATATCTTCTTAGTCCTTTTTTTAATGACTTGATGCCATGACTAGACACATAGGAGCTTGGAGACCTCTTTTTCTAACAGTAGTAACCAAATTTAGGTAAATGTGTTGCACTGTTAGGTGGCTCGTTCATGCCAGTGATGCTCCATGATCATTTGTTGGTTTGGTTGTGTTGCACTATTTCCTTTCCCCTTCCGGCCTCTATTCTTTGATGGAATGGGTCTTCGGGACTTTGAAATCCTCTCAGATAATAATAGTGATTGTTTTCTGTTTTATATAGAAAAACGTTGCAACACTGTAAAATCTCGCCAAGATCTTTTTATTTCAGAGTTCAAAAGTCCTTAAACATTGTCTGTTCCTCTATCGGGTCTGTCCTTATTGCTATCACAAGTCGCAAATGGCATGTTCCCTTTGTTTTTTTAGAAATACATCAAAACATTGGAAATACATTAAAAATGGCTCATTACGGACTTCAAATATTATATATTTCCCTTCCCAAATCCTTTCGAGTCATAGTCTTATCGCATATCACAAGTCACTCAGGTCCTGCTCCAAGGTTTCCCTTTGTATTTTGGAAATACATTAAAACCATGAAAATGCATTGAAAATATCTTTTTTGTGGATCTCAAATCCTATGAAATAATATTTAGAATGTCGTCGAGTCCAATTCATTGGGTCGCACATATACATGTGTATAGGCCCTACTGCATGGTGTTGCTCCGATGTGATATAGCAAGGTGATTAATCACAATTGCATATCGCTCAAACTCGAGGCCATTGCTAGCACTCTTTGTAATCTCTAATAGTGATTACTGCGATGCAATGTGGGCTGTTGATCTACGCGCTTGATTGACGATCCACATTGACTTCGACAATCTTGATCGCCAGTTCCATATAGTTGGCGCCAATATCCACCAATAACCTTTGTCAATTATGACCCACCAATTAGATCTGGACTATTGATCAGTCAGATCTGGTAGCTACTATGCATTCATTTCTCACACCCCCAATGCTCTATTTTTTCACTGTTTTCTCTAGTTTTTCGCCTCCCGATAGTGTTTTTCCGCCATTCGAAGGGCTCTTGGCATGCAATTTTTTTACCTTTGAATGATCCTTAAGAATATTTTGAAGATTTTGGGAGTGTTTTGGATCCATTTTGGGCCACATGCCAACAGGGCTAACACTAGCTCCTTCTAGCGATGAAAGCCTCCCTGTGAGGTTTTAAGAACCATGGATCAATGCCTTTCCTATTAAACCAAAAATCAAATCTATTTCCTAGTGTTCCATTGGGAATGGAGTCTATTTTGCATTAAAATAAAAACTAAAAAAGATATTTACAATATGAAGGCCTTAAAGCCTTAAATGAAATAAAGTTTCAAGAACTACCCATTGACTGGGCCACCAAAAACATCTCCTCCTTCCAGACTGTGTAGAATAAAGGTATTGTGTTGTTGAATTTGAGCGATGAAAAATGGACCTGTCCATAAGGAGTCAAAATTACCATGATTGCCTCTCTTTTCCTTCAATGCATGCCATTTGAGAACCCTGTCACCAACATGGAAATTGTCCACTTTTGCCTTCTTATCAAAAGTTTCTTTGATTTTCTTCTGATGAACTTCTGACTTCTCAACGAGTTGTTCTCTGATATGTTGTAATTTGACTAGGCTATTCATTCTGCTTACCATGTCATTAGTTTCATCCTATTCTTCTTGAAATAATTTGGCCACAGGGAGAATTAGTTAGATAGGAAAAACAACATCAGCACCATAAACCAGCTTAAATGGAGAATTTCATATGGACTTCTTGTTGGTAACTCTGTCGGCCCACAATCCAAAATTCAACTTGGAATCCCAGTTCTTTTTTTGGTCCTCCAATATTTTTTTATTATCCTTAAAAGACTCTTGTTAGATGATTTTTCCAAGCCATTGCCTTGAGGATAATATGAGGTAGAATGCACCAATTGAATGACCATGGATTCACACATGTCCACCAATTCTTCTGTCCTGAAAGCCGCTGCATTATCAGTGACTAGTTTGGTTGGGCAACCAAATCTAGTGAAGATATTCTCATTCAAGAACTTTATGATAACTTGATGATTGGCATTTTTAGTTGGTATGGCCTCCATCCATTTGGTGAAATAATCAGTGGCTACCAGGATCCATTTTTGATGGCCACTGGAATGTGGATTGATCTCACCTATGAAGTCCAAGACCCACTACTGGAAGGGACCATTGATGTGTACTAGATTTAAGGGAAGAGATTTTAGTTGTTGTCATCTTGAAAACCTTTGACATTTGTCACAAGACTTCACAAAAGAAAGCACATCAGAGAACAGAGAAGGCCAATAATATGTTAGGCCCCTATACTACTAGTGTAACCCCTTATCGTTATTAGTACAACCCCATTATTATATTGTTGTACCCATGTAGCCCCCATATTGTTACTATTGTGCACCATAGAAGCCCACTATTGTTATTATTGTGCCCTTACATTATTATTGTTATGTCGGCTCTGATTATATTATGACTCCTTAGACTCCTATATATAGAAAGGAGGTCTTGTCATTTGTATCATTGAAGAATTGTTCATTTATGTAATGTAAATGAGGTTTCCCCCTCGAAGAGGCTGAATTCTAAGGCATTGATCTATCTTTTCTATCTTTTTGTGAGCTGGTTTCATAACATTTAGTATTAGAGCTTTGGATTCTAGGGTTTCACTACTCCAAATAGGTCATCGTGGCATTTTCGCTATAACTTTTTTCTGCAACATTTCAAAAGTGAAAAAAAAAACCCATTTGAGACGAAATCGCACTGAACCTTAGATCTGAATTTTCAAATATTTTCGCACTATATTTGTGGAGATATGATCTGAGCAAGTTGGTCTTTTTGCAGACTCCTAAATTACATTACAAACAGGTGACCTAGGGAAAATCGTCATAAATTTATCTCTCGGCATCGGATTGAAATTTTGTAAGAAGGTATAGAAAGAGAACGAACTATAGTTTCTTATATATTTTTTTCAGAGCCAAAGGTCGAAACAGTGACATGTGGCACTTCATACAAGTTCGCTCTTCTGGAAAGGTCTATAATCAGGTTACTGTGGGAGATTTGGCATAACTCTTCCTTGGAGAACCCAATTTAGATCAGACTGGTGGCATTGGAAAGAGGACACAGAGGGCTACTGCAGATCACAATTTGAGAACTTAAAGATCCAAAAATACAGAGTTATAGTCGTTTCAAGATCGAGCTCCTAAAATCAAGAAAATGTAAGATGAAGAAGTTTGATGGCAAGTATCCGGTAAATTGGATACTTCAGATGGAGCAATATTTTGATCTACATGCTGTACCACTGTTACAAAAGGTATGTATTTCATCTTCATATTTAGAACCAGATTAATTTTATGGTATAAAGGGCTTTGTTCTCATAAACAACTTGTTACGTGGTCAATTTTCACAAAGGAAATTATAGCACATTATGAGGATACAAAGAGCAACACCTTCTTTAGAGCAACACCACAACAATTGGAAAGAGTAAAAGAGCTTTGTTACATAATGGAAAGTAAAATTATGGCAACAAGGAACTCTACCCCTGACAACTATAGTAATGAAAGTGTTGTTTCTCCTAGCCTTCCACAACCTACAAGGGTTACACCATAACAATTGGAAGAGAAAAGAGAAATAGGGCTTTGTTACAATTGTGATAGAAAATTGACTAAAGTTCATAAGTGTGGTGAGAATAAATTATTTTACTTATATTATGAAGAGGAGGAAGAAAAGGATCAAGAAACATCAAAATAAGAGTATATACACCTGGAACCAACCCTAGAGAAATAAGAAATGAATTTGAGCATGTATTGTAAAGCATTGGCAAGAATTACCACTCCTCAAACTCTCAAGAGAGAAGGAAATATCAAGAAGAAGAAGGTTCAAGAAGTGAAAGATCACATTGAGAAGGAAGAAATGAATCCAACCATATCTTGTAATGCATTGGCTAGAATTACCACTCCTCAAATTATCAAGATAGAAGGACATATCAAAAAGAAAAATGTTCAAGAAGTGAAAGATCACATCGAGCATCAAGAAATGAATCCGACTGTATCTTGTAAAGCATTGGAAGAAATTACCACTCCTAAAACTCTCAAGATTGAAGGACATATCAAGAAGAAAAAGGCTCAAGCAGTGAAATATCACATCGAGCATCAACAACAAGTTCTCCAACTTTTAAAGGATAATGCCACTTTGGTGCAAAATCAAATGAAACAACAGGTAGATCAGTGTTGTCATGAAAAATGTGCTTGGGTTTTTTTACTGCTACATCTCAAGCAAGCTATTTATGAGAAGGAGATGTTGGAAATAATACATGCACTTATGAAATGGCGACCTTACCGAATGGGAAGACACTTCAAGGTAAAAATGGATCACGATAGTCTTAAATACCTTTTAGAACAAATATCATCTATAGAAGAACAAAAAAAATGGGTCACAAATATATTGGCTTATGACTTTGACATCATCTATAGAAAAGGGAAGCAAAATTTTGTTGTAGATGCACTCTCAAGGAAGGATGAGGATGTGGAAGGATTGTTTTGTGCTATTTCTATTATCCAACCAGATTGGATAAATGAAGAAAGGGATGAATGGAATAAGGATGAAGAAGTGTGGCCACTCATTCAAAAGTTGCATAAGATCCCAATTCAAACAATATTGCCATATACTAAAGAGGAAGGAGAAATCATATTAGAACCTAGAGCAGTCACAAAAACAAGAACCCTACAACTACGAAATCGATCAATCTTAGAGTATCTCATCAAGTGGAAGAACTTACCCGCTAAAAATTCCACATGGGAGGACAAGAATATTCTACATAACCATCAAGAACTACTCAAGTGTTGAGGACAACACCTTTTGAAGGAGAGGGGCATGTTAGGCCCCTATACTACTAGTGTAACCCCTTATTGTTATTAGTACAACCCCCTTATTATATTGTTGTACCCATGTAATCCCCATATTGTTACTATTGTGCCCCATAGAAGCCCACTATTGTTATTATTGTGCCCTTACATTATTGTTTTTATGTCGTCTCTGATTATATTATGACTCCTTAGACTCCTATATATAGAAAGGAGGTCTTGTCATTTGTATCATCGAAGAATTGTTCAATTATGTATTGTAAAGGAGGTTGTTTCCTCGAAGAGGCTGAATTCTAAGGTGTTGATCTATCTTTTCTATATTTTTGTGAGCTGATTTCAAAACATAATACCTAGCTCTCAGGACCTTGTGGGCCATAGTTTTCCAATAATGATGTCCTCCATAGATGGTAGAATGGAACTGGTGCGTGACTTCCATAGATTGTCCTTTGTCTAGAGATCTCAAGAGGATTCCTGATGGGTATTTCCAATAGAGAAGGTTTTCATTAATGCAAAATTTGGTTCATCTGAGCTTAATGGTCCGAGCTTGACTCGAGCTAAGCCATGGAGGGACTTCTAGCTTCCGCAAAAAATGAACTATGCTAGAATACCAATCACAAGTGGCTAGATTTTAAGCCAAAGACTAACTTCGCTCTTGCTCTTCTACTGCTTCCTCTATACGCTCACCACCTGAATTTGAACCCACATAATTTATTTTTAACAAACTGCAATTTTCCTTAGCCATGAGCTTAGCCAAGCCCTAGCCTTTGACAAGCTTAGTGGGCTTCACCTCTATGTTGAACTCTATGAATTTTGAAATCTATTTAGCTCTCTTTCCATCAATAAATGGCTGAGTTAGAACGTCTTTTACTGAGGTTGATGGTACATATGCAGTCACTTTGGAATGCAAAATATAAATTCTAAATGCCTTTAAATATTTTATGAGAGCATAAGCTTGTTTTCCAATAAGTTCATACCATAGTTCAACGTCCCTCAGAGTTTTGCTCAAAAAGGCCACAGGGTGTTCTACGCCTTCATCATTTTTCTGCAAAATAACTACTGCAAGTGTATCATAAGAGGCAAAAGAGAAGATATAAAACTCCTTGGTGTAATCTGGGCTGATTAGAGTGGGAGCTTCCATGATATCTTGTTTGATGGCTTCAAAAGAGCTCCTTGCAATGTTTGTCCATTTTATTTATGATCCTTTCTTTAGCATTGAAGTGATGTGCTTCACTAGTTCTACAAGGTTTGGAATAAACCTCCTGACAAGGTTGATCTTACCCAAGAAATATTGAATGTCCCATTTTGACCTTAGGATGTACAATTTCTGAATTACTTGAACTCTTGCTGGATTGATCTTCACACCTTTAGGAGAAACAATATGTCCCAGAAGTTTTCCTTCTTCTAGAGAAAACTATGACTTCATTGGGTTCATAGAAATTTCAAACTGTTAGCATTTTAGAAACACCTTCTTCAAATGTTGCAAATGGTCCTTGTGAGTGTTGGAAAATATTGTTATGTCATCAAGGTAAATAAGGACAAACTTGTCCTTCTCTCCCACACAGGCTATGTCCATGGCCCTCTGAAAAGTAGCCCTAGTGTTCATCAGTCCAAAAGGCATTTTGGAGTACATGAAAGTGCCCCAAGGAGTAGTGACGGTGGTCTTTTCTTGATCCTCTGGATGTACAACAATCTGATTGTAACCTGAAAATCAATCTAAGAAAGACATAACTCTAGCCCCTGAAACTTTTTGCAGCAAGTGTTCCATCTTAGGCAATGGGTAGTCCTCTTTTCTAGAGCATTTTTTCAGATTCCTGAAGTCAACACAAAGCCTGATTTCTCCATTCTTCTTTCTTACTACCACAAGGTTATCTATCCACTTTGAATACCTTAGGGGAATTATGATCTTGGCATCCAACAGCTTCTTGATTTCCTTTTCAATCAAAGGCAATATGAGAGGGCTGATAGGTCTTAATTTTTTCTTAAAAGGGATGGAATTCATCTCCAGTGGAATCTTATGCTAGATTATGTTGGTGTCATAGGTCTTAATATCCATCATCATGCTCTTCATGGGCAACTAAGAGAAGGTGATACCTAGGTCTTTGATTAATCCCAGACATTTCACTTCTGTAGAGTCAAAAGAAAACAGGTCATGATAAGGCTTGGTAATTTCAAGACCCAGTTCATCCATGATAGCCTTAGGCATTATATTATGGCTGGCTCCATTGTCCAGAAGGCAATTGTGAAGGATTTTGTCATGAATATTAAAAGAGGCATAGAATGATGGGGAGTTGTCATCATGATTTTCAATCATTGGGTTGAGAACAACAGCTGGTTTTCATCTTACAGATTTACATAGTCGGTGGAGGCTTCGATGGCTTTAGGCTCAAGGGCCTCGAGGATAGATCTCTTGAAGCAATCATTCTTCACTAGTTTGATTAGAGGTATAGGTATGCTTAGCTTCTAAATTTATGATTCAAAACTAAAAGGACAAGGAGACTTGTCAAGGCCCCTTACCTCGTGAGCTGGAGCTTTGAAGATGATGGGATTAACTGTCAGTCATTTCTGCTTTTTAGCTTGTTGTATTGCAGGGACAACAGCTCTTTGAATAGGAGTTTCCTTGGCATTATTCATTTTCTACCTCATATCATATCTCAACCGATCTTCAGTTTGTAGAACAACTTTGCCATCCCATTCTTGGTTGATATGGCCATTGAATAAAGACTTTTCATAGGTAGCTGAGGTAAAAAAGGAGGCACTACCTTTATCTTCAACATAATGGATCTCATAATCTTCTTCAAACTACTCTTCTTCCCTGACTACGTTCTAGAAAGGGGTATTTACCCTTTGGTATTCATTGGCATCTTTGCTTCTTTGAAGAATCTGCAACTGCTCATTAGCTCTTCTATATGGATTTGGATTTCTGGGAGAAAAGGTATTAGAAACTCTTCCTTTCCCAGGGTGCTACTCAAAATTTAATTTGGAGATTTCAGAGGCTAATGAATCTATCATCTTATTCATTTTATGTATCTTGGGATCAAAAGATGATGAAGACTCACCCCTCTGTCTCCTTGTATCAACATTTCCCTTGAGCTTTTCTACAACCATGATGTTTGATTCTACTTCCAAGGCTGCATCCTGCATATCAACCAATGTAGCACATCATCTCTCCCTCAACAGTAGATAGAAGTTCGAATCAAAGGCGCTAGCATAGGTGAGTTTAGCAGAGGTAGTTGTGGGTTTTACTTCAGCTGGTATCTTGCTGTACATATGGTTAAACCTCTTATTAAAATCATACAACAACTCACAATTTTCCCTCTTTAAGTTCCCAAACTTGGTGTTGTAGTAGAGTAGATCCTTATTATCCCCCCAATGCTTTAGGAATGCATCGTCTAAAGCCTCAATATCTACTCTAGAACTTGGGATCAGTTCTCTGAACCATTTTCTAGCCTCTCCATCTAGATTTTGGACAAAGACTCTCATCCATAAATCATCTTCACTAATGTCCAAGTTATCAGCATAACTATAGAATGATTCAAGATGTTCCTTAGCTGAAACACCTTTAGTCCCAGTGAACTTAGGCCTATACTTTTGATATTCTCTAGTAGGCATGGCATTCAAAGGAGTGGGTAGAACTAGAGGTCCATACCTAGAAGATATGATTCTTTCCATTTTGGTAGGTGCTTGTAGTCATGCCATAGCGGTGGTGGCTATAAGGGTACTGGAAGTATGAATGATAAAGGGCTGACGAGTGATTGATAGGAGTAAAGGAATATGATGTATAGGAGGCGAGGTTTCCTTTGGGCTTACAAAAAAAGGAGAACCTAAAGAATAAGGAGCTTTATGAATCTCTGAGATTTTTTCTTCACCGCTAGTATTAGATGCTATACTCTCAACATGTATTTGTTCTATTACAGGATTTTCTTGAAGAGATATGGAATATTGGTTAGAGCTACCTGAACCTAATGCTCCTTTCTTGCAATTCCTTTCTTTCTTTGATGACCTTTTCAGGTTCAAATACTGGGTCAGCTTGTGGCTTCTGAGGATTTCTCTGAGTATGCCTCACAAACTGAGCTATAACTATGAAGTGGAGTCACCAAGAGGTTCGCCCTCCAGTAGAGTCGCCACATAGATGATTACAATCGAAAACGTGCCCAGAATTTGTCTATCATCAAAGCTAGATCTGTGTCGTCTCCCAGGGAAGCTGAGATTTAGTTTCCTCTCCCTAGCAATGATGCCAATTATGTTATCACTCAAATTAACTCTCCTAGGTTATAGTTCAGAGATGCCTGGTAACATATAATCTTATTTATTGTTCTCTAAACTATTGGAGTGGATGATGGTTTGGATCAAGTTAGATGATTGTTTCAACTCTATCTTCACTCAAGTCATGCATGAACACCCTCAGCTTTACAAGGCTTTAGACCACCAATGCTCAATAGTTTATAGATTCAACGGATAGATGGAGAATATTGACTGTACTAGCAGATGCATACATAAACACATACGAATGGCTAGCTACAGGAAGTAAATGAATCTTGCAAATCTAATTTATCAATGTAGAGATAAGATGATAGTTATATGGCATTAGACATAGAAGAAAACATGAATAACCTATTCAAGTGCAAGCATAGAATAGAAGAGAAAATGGGAATTGAACATTTAACAGCAAAAGAAGCTTATATTGCTAGAATGAAGATGAGAAGCTAGAGGAGTAGAGTGTCCACAATCTCCAAAAGTTGAACCCTTGTTACTTTTAATTTTCAAATATTTATAGGCCTTTTATAATGCTCTCGAGCCTTATGAGGCTCGATAGGTCTTAATCTATCCTCTATGTCCTTTTTTTAACGACTTGATGCCATGACCAGACACACAGGAGCTTGGAGGCCTCTTTTTCTAACACCAATAACAAAATTCTAGTAAATGTGTTGCGCTATCAGGTGGCTCGCTCATGCCAGTGATGCTCCATGATGATTTGATGGTTTGGCTATGTTGTGTTGTTGCCTTTCCCTTTCTGATCTCTGTTCTATGATGGAATGGGTCTTGGAGCCTTTGAAATCCTCTCAAATAATAAAAATGATTATTTTATGTTTTATATAGAAAAACGCTGCAACACTGTGAAATCCTGCCAAGCTCTGTTTATTTCGGACTTCAAAAGTCCTTAAACACTATCTATTCCTCTATTGGGTCTGTCCTTATTGCTATTGCAAGTCTCAAATGGCTCGTTCCCTTTGTTTTTTTAAAAAATACATCAAAACATTGGAAATACATTAAAAATGGCTCATGATGGACTTCAAATATTATATATTTCCCTTCCCAAACCATTTCAGGTCCAGGTCTTCTCACATATCGCAAGTCGCTCCGGTCCTTCTCCAAGGTTACCCTTTGTATTTTAGAAATACTTTAAAATCACGAAAATGCATTGAAAATAGCTTTTCTATGGATTTCAAATCCTATGAAATAATATTTAGAATGTTGTCGGGTCGGGTTCATCAGGTCACACATATACATGTGTATAGGCCCTACTCCATGGTGTTTCTCTGATGCGATATAGCGATGTGATTAATCATAATCACATATCACTCATGCCCCGGGCCATTGCTAGCACTCTTTGTAATCTCTGATAGTGATTCCTGTGATGCAACATGGGTCGTCGATTTGCGAGCTTGATCGATGGTCCATGTTGACTTCGCCGATCGCCATCACCAGTTCCATATATTTTGTGCCGATATCTGCTGATTGCGACCAGACGATCATATCTAGACCATTGATTGGCCAGATCTGATTGCTACTGTACATTCATTTCTCACGCCCCCAATGCTCTGTTTTTTCATGGTTTTCTCTAGTTTTTAGCCTCTCGATAGTGTTTTTTCGCCATTCTAAGGGCTCTTGGAATGTGATTGTTTTGATGTTTGAATGATCCTTAAGAATATTTTGAAGATTTCAGGAGTGTTTTGGATCCATTATGGGCCACATGCCAACAAGGCTAACAGTACCTTATCCTGGTGGTGAACAATACTTCATATTATTTATTGATTACTTTAGAAGAATGTGTTGGGTTGGTTTACTAAAGTATAAAGCTGAGGCATTTGAAAAGTTTACAATATTCAAATCTTTGGTAGAAAATGAATTAGATCTAAAAATAAAATGTCTTAGAACTGATAAAGGAGGAGAGTTTATATCAAATGATTTTTTCAATTTTTGTGAACAACATGGCATCAAAAGACAATTTTCCATAGTTAAAAATTCTCAACAAAATGGAGTTACAAAATGAATGAAAAGAACAATTCAACAAATGGCATGTGTCTTTCTTGATGAGTCAAGAACACCACATAGCTTCTGGGGAAAAGAAGTACATATGATATCAAATATACTTAATAAAGCACATGTTCAAGTAAATAGTGGTAAATATCCATATGAACTCTGGTATGGTAAGTGTACAACTATCAAATAGTTTAGAATCTTTGGAAGCAAATGTTTCATAAAGAAAAATTATGATAAGCTTGGAAAGTTTGAATCGAGAGTTGATGAAGGAATCCTCCTTGGGTACTCTTCCAGAAGAAAAGGATATAAATTTTATAATAGAAGGCCCCAAAATATTGTTGAGAGTATAGATGATGTGATTGATGAAGCATCGAAAGATACTGAAAGAAAAGCATAAGCAGATGAAGAACCTCTCCCTACTCAAATCCAAGAAGTTGTGGGAGAATAAGAAAGAGAAGCATCAGAAGAAGGAAATGAAAGTACAAGTAAGTAAAAAAGTACTCCATCAAGGTATGTTTAGAAAAATCATCCCGAATCTCAAATTCTCGGTGAGAGGGAAGCAAGAATAAAAACTAGAAGAACTTTGGTTGGAACTCCTAGTCACTTAGCCTTACTTTCCATAACTAAACCTCAAAATGTGAATCAAGCAAGAAAATATGAATGTTGGGTTAAGGCAATGAATGAAGAACTTGATCAAATGGAAAAGAAAAATACATGGGAACTTGTACGAAGGTCTCATGATAAAAATGTAATTGGAAAAAAGTGGGTGTTCAAGAACAATCTAAATGAAAATGGAGAAGTAATTCAAAACAAAGCAAGACTTGTATCCAAAGGATATGCTCAACAAGAAGGGAGAGATTTTGAAGAGACATTTGCACCTGTAGCTAGACTTGAAGCCATAAGAATGTTTCTTACATTTTCCATCTTCTGTAACTTTAAAGTATATAAAATAGATGTTAAATATGCATTTTTGAATGGGGACCTAGAAGAATAAGCTTATATTGAATAACCTGAAGGATTTATACCTGTAAGTCATAAAAATATTGTTTACAAACTTAAGAATGGATTATATGGGTTAAAACAGGATCCTCATGCATGGTATTATCATCTTAACATGTATCTTCAAGAATAAGGATTCAAGAAAGGATCTACTCACAATGACTTATATATCAAATATGATAATGAAAAAAATTTGGTGGTAGTGGTTTATGTTGATGACATCATATTTGAAAGTAATATTGAATCTACGAGTTAATAATTTGCTTCAGCTATGCAACAGGAATTTGAAATGTAATTACTTTGAGCTCACATATTTTCTTGGTCTTCAAATTCATCAAAACTAAAGATGGCCTCATTCTTTCTCAAACCAAATACCTCAAGCATATAATGAACAAGTAGTGAATGGAATATTGTAAAACTAGACTCACACTAGTGGAAACAAGATGCAATCTTAGTCAAAATGGTGATTTTCCATCAATTAATCAACCCGGATATTGATCTATGATATGAAACTTGCTTTATCTTACTAGTAAAGTACCAAACATTATTCATGATGTTGGGATAGTTAGAAGGTTTCAAGAAAATCCAAAGGAAACTCATCTTCAAGTAGTAAAGAGAATTTTGAAGTATCTGCAAGGCACTCAAGATTATGGTTTATGGTTTCCCAAAAATGCATATTTTACACTTCATACCTACATAGATGTAGATTGGGCATGTAATATTGATGATGACAAAAGCACTAATGGAGGAGCATTTCATGTGTGACCTTTCTTAGTTTATTGGTTTGGTAAGAAACAAAGTTATATTGCCTTATTTACTATTGAAGCAGAATATGGTGTTGTTGCCTCTTGTCGTATTCAACTTCTGTAGATGTCAAACATTGCAGTACATTCAAGTGAATTATCCTCAACCTATACCTATTCTTTGTGACAATACTAGTGCCATAAGTATCTCTAAACATTATATCATGCACTAAAAAACTAAAGATATCCCAATTAAATACCATTTCCTGAGAGAACAAGTTCTTGAGAAAAAAATCAAGTTGGAATATGTTCTCTCCCAGGAACAAGTTGCAAATATATTTATAAAGCCTCTTCCACATGATTCCATTGAATATCTCAAAAAAAAAAAATAGGAATGATTGATGAGCCTCGTCATTCAGTAATTATATGGGCCTTAATTCACCTCCTAGCTTAGTCAAACCAAATTCTCTCACAACTTATTAAATGTATTTTATTATATTTTGTTTATGAGGTGAGTTAGAGTTGGATATTATGCTTTGTGGTCTAATATGCATTGAATGCAAGATTAACGGAGAAAATCAAGGAATTTTGGCAAAAGACTAAGGTCAAAACTCGAATGGGACAAGGAAGAGGGATTGTAGGAGGTAAATCCTCCTCATTTACTACTTCTACATTCGAAGATTCCTCCATTCATCACATCAGCCCAGAGTGCAAACAGCCAAATCATGAGGACTAGATGGTAGCCAAGCAAGTGAGAGACAAAGCACCACTTTATCTCAAGTTTGGGATCCAAGCCTCCCTAATTTTAAGGAACTTGTTGGGAACTTCAGATGTATAAGTAGATAGGTCTAGGACCTTAGTAGGATTTGAATTTTTATGGTAAAACTCTAATATGTTTTTGAGCTGCAAAACTTCCGACAGTTCTATTGATGTAATTTGTTGTTTTGGTAATAAGAATGAGTTTCATTTTGAGTCAGCACTGAGTTAACTCAGAGGGTTGAAGCTCTTGGGTTAGGGCCCAACCTTAGAAGCCAAGGCTCTTTTTTATTGTACATGTATTTTTAGGGTAGATTCATAGCTTCATCGTTAATTTTCTTTTAGATGCATTCCCATTACAAGTAGTGTAGATTAGATTGGTTGTGTGATAGTTTGCTTCCGTTTGTGCCTTATTTCAAGTAGAAGGTTAGCAAGGAGAAAAAGGATCACCAAAATCTTTTTAGCAAGTGTCTCAGCTTGACTTCCTCCCTCTGGGACCATGAGTTGAGGAAGGGACCCTTAAGTAACCCCAAAAACACAATTTCTAGTTCTTTTATGAGCTTTGGAGTTTGCTATCTTTAACTTAGTATTTGGTTAATTTTGCAAGGTATATTTCATTGTCATATTTCTCATCTCCATTTCTATATTAGATCTCAATCATGCTTTCACTCCTTTCAGAAACATTCTTCATGCATAGTATAGGCAATTGACTCATTAATTATGCTTTTCTAGCATATGAAAATGTATCTCGTTGCATAGCTTTTTGGAAGACACACATGTTTCATGAAGAGCATGTGCTTTAGGAGGAGACTAAGACTTCATAGCCAGTAGCTACCTTCTACTTCATCCACCTTAGCCATCCCTTGTTTTCACCATCACCTTCACTATTTTTTCATCACTTTTCAATGAAATTATCCCAAACACATTGAGTGAATCTGTTCATCTATTATTTTGGATATTGACTCCTGAGTGATCCTAGACCTTCTACCACTCCATTCCACCCATCACACACCTTTCCTAAGACTCCAATCACCTCCAACACCTCACATTTAGCTCTCGGCTATATCCTGTAGATTTCCTGTAATTCCTACAGGATCATCTTGTAGGTAGGTTTCTAGTACATCCTGTAGGTTTTCCTAAAATGGCTTGTTTTGAGGCCGAATTGATCGAAATCCTCTAGGAAGTCACCAAAAGCCTCATAGGGACCCTCCACACCATCCAACCACTTCATAAATCTTCTCTCCATCATGAAACACCCTTAATCCACTTACCACATCCATTAGAACAATTAGTTTTCATACTTGATTTTGCATAAAAAGACCAAAAAAGCAAAAACAGATTTAGTTTAGTCTCTTTACTTGCAAATTACTATTGTTTGATACTTCTTACTGCTGCAAATTAGGTAGTAGCATTTATTTTATGTTGATTGAGAATTTCTACCTAGCATAGGTTCTTAAATGGTTAATTAGAGTGTGGTGTGGTTTAGCATTACATGTTGACCTTCTCCATTAATGCAATACAATAACTCTCTTAGAGTAGATTTACCTTTCTTCCATCAAAGCATCAATCTTCTTCTGACTCCATAGAAGTCTAGCTTGGAACCCCAGTGGTCTCTCACTAGCTGAATAGTGACAACAGGCAGAACCATCATTTTTTCTTGTGCATATAGCATTGTCATGTGCAAGTTTGTACTAACCCCTGTTGATAAGTAAACTTGGTAGCCTAGGAATTGTAGCGTCCTTGGTGCAATACTAGCACTCATCAATTTTTGGCACCGTTCCTAGGGAGGTGTCTGAGTAGAATGTGATTACGACTTTCTTTTCTTCTATTTCTTGTCTTCAATATTTTCCATTAGTTTATTTCTGCAAAAGTAATAGTTGTTTCCTTTCTTTCATTTTGCATTGTTTACTTTCCCTTCCATTTTGCAAGTAAGATTTCAATTTTGCAAGTACTTTCCAAGTTAAAAAACAAAATGCAAAACCAAACCACAAATATTTCCTTTCATGCCTCGTAGCAATAGGGACAACTTAGGAAAATTATTTCCAAATACCCCCACTGCATCCAATAACCAACCTTCTCTCTTCTTCTGGAGGAACCCTTACATGAGCAACCTGACATATTTGAAGAACCTATAGGGGAAAAAGAAGAAGAGGAACCCATTCCTACTAAACCAATGGTTGAAAACCGAAATGATAGAGGGAATAGAGAGAGAGTTGAGGGTGCCTTCCCCATCAGGGAAACCAATGGGGACACTAAGATGAAAAATATAAGCCCCTCTGCCCTACCTTATTTCCATGGCTTGACCACAGAGGACCCTGACACTTTCCTATTTGAGTTTGTTGTTATATGTCGAACCTATGACTATACAGATGATGAGAAAAAGTTAAAACTATTTCCATCTACCCTCAAGGATGCATCATTGCATTGGTTCATGGGTTTACCTGGAGATAACATCACAACTGGGGCTTAGATGCAGCAGGCCTTTAACAACAAATGTCAAGACTACTGTCAGTTAAAGGATACTAAAGAAGAAATTTTAAGGATGACCATAGGCAATGACCAATCCTTAGAGGATTATGAAGAAAGATTCTAACTTAATTACAAAAGGGCTAGGTGCACACTTGACCCTGAGTCGCTAAAGCTAGTTCTGCTTAGGGGAGTAAGAGAAGATATTCTGGATACCTTACATTTTATTAGTAGGAGGAGATATCTACCAATCACCCTATGATGATATCAAGACTGTCTTTAGAAACCATTCTAGGGTAGCTACGAAAAAGGGTAGGGGTAATCAACCTATGGTTAGTACATCATATTCCAACTCATCCATCATGGGTGACATTGGAAACATGCTGGAAGATTTCAAAAGTGAGATGATGCAAACCATTTCCTTGGAAATCCGCACCATCAACATTAAGAGGAAGCAGGAGGAGGTAGAGAGAGCCTTAGCCATTTTTTGTCCTAGATGCACCAGGAGGCATCCTAGGAATGAATGCCCATTGAACTCTATTGAAATTTGCTCGGGCTGCGAAGAAAACCACTCCACAAGAAAGTGCCATTTTTTTCTCGGAATCAACGTTGTATATCAAGGAGCTGAAGGGGTCACTGAGAAGCTTTGCTACATTAACCAAATGAGACCTCATGGGCCTAGACCATTCCAACAGGCATGCATGGGTCATCCCATGCATATTAAAACCCCAACCAAACCACAACCATTCCTTCTTGGGGATCCCTTGCTCATTGTTCCTAGTCTACACCCCGTCCTTGGTCCTATACATCTCAGTATCGCTCCCAACCAACCAACGAGTCATTTCAACCTTACACTCTGCCATAACCTCAGTGGAATACACTACTCCAAGGGTGGAGGCCCCAATACAACAATGCTCCAGCTCTATTGTCTCCACCACCTGCCTAACCATAGCTCCTACACTCTACTTAACCCAAGCAACCCTAGATGCTTGCCTAGCCAAATCATATCCAACTTATGCTATGGAAATCCAGGAGATTAACCTGAGATCTTGGAGAGTTATCCCAGATAATCAACCTTCACCTCCACCTAGGGAGGTTGAGGAAGAAGGAGAGGAAAGAAACCTTAAAGTAAATCTACTCTTTGCCAAGAGATTAGCCAAACCACTCCAGCGTACCCCAGAAGTGACAGAACTTCTGGGATAATTGGAAAATCTATGTGTAAATATCCCACTTCTCCAGGCAATAAAAGATGTTGCCATTTACAACAAGTTGATTAAGGAGAAGTTCTTCAAGCATCAATGGAGGTGAAAAAGGGATGCTCCTACCATTAATGTCATTGGGCAGTTGTCCAGCTTAATGTTGGGGCAAGTAATCTGTCCAAAATATTTGGACCCTGGAAGCCCTGTAGTAGATGTGCACATCAATGAAACCATTGTCCCACACACTTTGATTGATCATGGGACTGCCATTAATGTGATTTCCAAGGACACCATGCTCAAGATCAACCTCCAAGGTTCATTGAGGAAGACCACAAGATTTCTGCAACTTGCAGACCATTCCATAGCAACCCCTGAGGGAATTTTAGAGGATGTGATGGTCTCCATTGACTCTTGGGAGTAACCTGTAGATTTTCTAGTTCTCCAGCCTAAGGCTAAGCTTACTGGTTACCCTCTCATCCTTGGGCGGCCATGGTTGGCCACTACTGATGCTTACATTAGTTGTAGAGCTGGGAATATGACCATCAAGAATGGGCATATGTCCAAGCAGTTAGTCATATACCCTACTGCTCAACCTTCTCTAGAGCATGACTTACCTTTATGGTTGGACGAGGATGAAGAAGATGAAGTTTATTCCACCAAAATTGATGCTTTAGAAGAAACCATGGGAGGAGGACAACATGATGAGGATGACTTGATTGAACACCTACTCCAGAGTCCAACTCCTGGTTCATTACCCCTAGAAGAAGCAGTAAAGGAAACCCAAAAAAATCATCCAATTGACTTATGCTTGGTCGATTCCAACCCACTCTATGTCAAAACCATAGAATTAAGCCCAGAGATAACCTTGAAAATCAATTCATCTCTTTCTACTCTCCAAGAATAGAAGTTATGCAATATGTTAAAGGAAAATCTAGAAGCCTTCACTTGGAGTTACAAATAAATGAGGGGAGTGCACCCCTCAGTGTGTACTCACCATATAAAACATCAAAAAAGGTTGCAAGTTGGTCCTGCAACCACAAAGGAGGATGAATCCAACTCGTAAAGATATAGTCAAAGAAGAACTTCAAAAAATACTATATATAAGATTCATTTACCCTATCTTCGACAGTGACCGGGTCTTTCCTTTGGTGTTAGTTCCCAAGAAAAATGGTAAGTGGAGAATTTGTGTCGATTACAAGGAGTTGTACAAATCCACAAAGAAGGACCATTATCCTCTACCCTTCATTGACCAAGTGCTAGATGGCCTAATATGGAAAAGGTTCTTCTCTTTCCTAGATGGATTTAGTGGGTAAAACCAAATCCAGACCTGCCCAGAAGACTAGGATAAGATCACATTCCCTTGTTCTTAGGGTACTTTTTCCTATAGGGTCCTTCCTTTTGGCCTATGCAATGCTCCTGCCACTTTTCAGGGAGCAGTATTGAGTATTTTCAATGAATTATTCCATGATGCAGTGGAGATTTATATGGATGATTTTACATCTTATGGCTGTGATTTTCAAGAAGCCCTATCTAACGTAGGTAAGTACTACACAAATGCATTGAACTGAACCTATCTCTCAGTCCTGAAAATTTTGAATTCTTAATGGATATAAGGACTGTGGTAGGTCATTCAATATCTCAGCAAGGACTACAGGTGGACCCAAACAAAATAGCTATCATCAAAAGGGTCCCACCTCCACAAAAGCAGAGAGATGTCAGAAGCTTCATAGGGTTAGCTGGATATTACCGAAGGTTATAAAGGACTTTGACAAGTTGGCCTCTCCTTTATTTGGTTTGTTGGCTAAAGACTCTGAGTTTATATGGTGAAAAAGTTTTCAAGAGGCCTTAGACATCCTAAAGGATAAGTTAACCACTGCATCAATTCTCCGAGGCCCAAATGCCCCCCCCTTTCGTGTTCATGCTAATGCCCCACACAAAGCCATAGGAGCAACCTTAGGTCGAATAGATGAAAAAATTCCTTATGCTATCTATTTTATCAGTAAGAATTTATCAAAGGAAAAACTAAATTATAAAGTGCCCAAAAAGGAACTCCTGGTTGTTGTGCATTCATTAAACAAATTCAAGAACTCTATAACAATCTATCAAACATTTGAGCATACTGACCATGTTGCAATCAAATATTTAATGAACAAACCAGATGTGAATGCTCAAATTATAAAATGGTTACATTTATTACAATAGTTTGATTTAACCATTGTTGATAAGCCTGGTAAGGAAAATGTGGTTACATAATTTTTGTCTAGAGTAAATTTGCCTATAGGTGAAGAAGGAATGCTGGATGTAGTTAACATACAAGAACTAATTTGCTATTTCAGTTCTCTCTTCATGGTTTGCTCATATAGCAAACTATTTGGTATCAGCACAATTCCCATCAAACTTGTCCTCCAAAGAAAAGAGAAAGATAGTCAAGAAAAGTGCCCCCTTCACTTGGATTGGGGGCAATATTTTCAAACTTGTCCCAGATCAAATCTTGAGAAGGTGTGTCAGGGAGGAGCAAGTCTTTGACATCCTCCTAACCTATCATGATGGGCCTTGTGGAGGTCACTTAGTAGGAAACAAGACAACATTCAAAGTGTTACAAGTAGGCTATTATTGGCCCACTCTTGATTAGGATGTGAAAAAATACACTAGTCAGTGTGGTTGGTGCCAGAGGATGGGAAGGCCTACTCTAAGAGATGGAATGCCTCTTCAGCCTCAAGTGACTTTCGAGCCAATTAAAAAGTGAGGCATGGACTTCATTGGGCCTATTGACCATCCTTCAAAGCAAAAACAATACATTATTGTGTGCACTGATTATTTGACTAAGTGAACTTAAACCAAGGCAATTAAGGCATCAAGAGAAGAGAAGGTGGTTGAGTTCCTAAGGGAGAATGTATTCTAAAAATTTGGGTACCATAGAGATCTAGTCACAGGCCAAGGTAGCTAGTTTACCTCCAACATGATTTAATACTTTCTCAGCCATCACAAAATCAAGCATATAACCTCCACTCCCTATCATCCACAATCTAATTGGCAAGTGGAGGTGACCTACAGAGCACTGGAGGACATCTTGACCAAAGTGGTGAGCAACAGTAGAAGGATTGGAAAAAAAGACTAGTTGAGGCCACCTGGGCCTATAATACCACATGGAAGACCACCACTAGATTCACACCCTATGAGTTGGTCTATGGGAAAAAGGCCTTGTTTTCCATTGAATTTGAATATAACACATTAAGGATGGTAGCCAAACTAGATCTGGATCTTAGTAGTGCACATAAAGAGACGTTGTTCCAGTTGAATGGTTTGAATGAATTCAAAATGTAGGCTCTCCTACATACAGAGGTAGTTCAACTTCAGAGGAAGATCTAGCATGATAAAAATATCAAGGAGAAGCAATTTTAGGAAGGTTATTGGGTGTTGTTATATTATTCTAGCTATATAGACTTCATGGGCAATTTAAGGACGAGATGGATCAGAGCTTATGTTGTGGAAAGATGCCATGATAATGGTTCCATGAAAATCAGAACCATAGATGAAGAAGCCATTCCTTTACTTCTTAATGGACATCGATTAAAATTTTACAAGATACCTTTATTAAAAAAAGAGTTCATTGATGATATCAATAAAACAATGATCATAGTGGAGCAAGTTCCATCTCCTCCCTCATCAAATCACTGACAAAAATAAAAAATAATAAGGACTTAGGAGAAAACCTCCATGAGGCACCTAAGTCCCATCATTGGGTTGAAAACCTCTTGAGGGGGCTCAGTGGTGTCAAAAAAAAAAACAAAAAGAAGAAAAAGAGAATAAGAGAGTTCCCTGGGTGAAAACCTTTCTTGAGGCACCTAGGGAAAATAGCTAGGGTGAAAACCTCTTAGAGGTAGCCTAGTTGTTTTTCAAAAAAAAAAAATTTAAAAAATTAATCATGAAATTTCCATTTGCGGGTTGGCAAGAAGGATGGTCAAGGAGAAAAGGAGGATCCCAAAGAAACCCCTGTCACTCACATACTTATTTCTCCACTCATTTCCATGCATCCCTCCATAATTTCTATCATTTTTTCCATTCCATTTCTTCAGTTTATAAAAAGACTGTGTTTTGTACAGGATCCCCTGTATTCCTACAGGATGCTCAGTATTCCTAAATGATCCCCTGAAAACCTACAGGATGATCCTGTAGGAATTATAGTGACCAATAAATCCTATAGGAAGTAGTCCAAATGAAAATCATGGACTTTCTAGGCCCCTAAAATTCACCCTCCACATCATCTATCACTACACCTTGTCCACCATCATCATCCCTACACTCACCATTAGAAAAAATCAGTTTCAAGAGTATTTTTTTCTAGTCTTCCAAGAAGGGTAACAAAGAGGAATAAAGAGCATCACCTGAATATTCGTTTCTCTCCACACTCCCACTCCTTCTTTCCATCCATGTCACCATCCTCACAACAACAACAAGAAGAACAATTAAGGAGTTCTGGGGGAGAAGCAAATACTTGACATCCTGTAGGAAATCCTGTAGCAACCTATCCACCAAAATACCAATCATACCAGCAACAAGCCTTCAACATGATGATCCAAGAGCTCCAAAGCAGTAACACCATATCTTCAACCATAGATACCTACACAAATAAAGAATCCATTAGCAGAAAGCAAGAGGAGGAAGAAGAATAGGATGCAACATATATACATAACATCACCTCTAGTCTTTGACAACTACAACATAGCATTGGAACCACAAGTAAGTATCCCTCTCGCTCTCTCATATGCATCATGTAGTTGGAAAAATGTAAGGGTTACGAGATAGTTGGTTTATAAGTGAAAAGGTGGCCAAGTTAGGCCAGTTAACTTGGCCACCTTCGTGGAGTCAACACATGCACAACTAGATGTCCTCTCAGATGTTGTTGTAGTCAACACA
Organism: Pinus taeda; assembly: GCA_000404065.3. NCBI lineage: Eukaryota > Viridiplantae > Streptophyta > Pinopsida > Pinales > Pinaceae > Pinus > Pinus taeda. The sequence continues at coordinate 183,507 of APFE030229967.1, forward strand.
AAGACAGATAATGAGTAGGATAAAAGAAATTAAAACTACGAATCCATAAGGTGAGAGCTGATTACAAGGAGTGGGAAATGATGAGGTGGTAGTGGGGACCAACAGTCCAAAAATGGAAACGTACCTTTGCTTCCAACACACCACGTCACCCCTAACCACCATAAGAGGAAATAAAACATCATTCCCATGCATTCATGCATTTCACTTCCTCGAAAATCCCTCACTCAAGTCACTCCCATACCCAGGAAACCCACCAGAAGCAAAGCTCCATCGTTTCACTACACAGGAATTCCTATAGGATCATGCAGAGACTGTCTACAAGATTGGCAGAGAAGAGTTCAGAAGGGACATCATGGGAGTTGGCAACTCCAAACAATCTAAAGAGGTAGGCTTTGTAACTACATCCCTCTTTGCAAGTAAATGAACCAAAAATCCTCTAAGTTTGAGTGAGTTTAGCAACTGTGTAAGGGAATTACATACACAAGCATCTCTGTTTTGGTTCTGCATTTGAAAAATTGTTTCAACCCTCTCATTTTCTCCTTAGAATTCACCAGCAATATGACAGAAGGGTTTAATAGGAGAGAGCCCACCAACACTATGAGAATCCAACAACACCCCCAAGTTCTTTAAATATTCACAAGACATAATTGGATGGGGTTTTTTGAAAAATTCAGAGGGTATGATGATGAGGTGGCTCAAGAATTTTCTCTCTTCCTCACTCCACTCACCAAAATCCATGCCACTATTGTAATAAGGGGCCTCACTATAGATATCACCCCTGAGCTCATCATCAGAGTCACCACACTTACCCTAGGAATACCATGGACGAAAGAAGACAATGGAGATAGCCAGGTTGCCAAAAGAAAATTGTTTTTAGAAGGTGAGGAACCCACTGAGAACAAAAATTGAGTAAGGAGGGAAAGTCTGCCATATTCATGGAATGAGGTAGGCTACCAATTGTAAAATACATCTCATGTGAGGGTAGGTATAGTGTGGTCTATGGCTATCATTTTGGGATCCTTGAAGAATTGAGATTTGGAGCAAAAACACCCCCTCACCAAAGGCTGAGCATACCATACTTCCTACTTCAATCACTCATAGACTCACACATCAAAGTGAAGGAGCAAAATTCCAAATAGTTATCTCACCATGGGTTGATTAGGATCCTCATACAGATTCTCTCTAAAACCTCAAGACTCTTATAACATGGTCAGTTTTCAGAGACATGCCAACAGAGGATGGTATCAAAGCTCTCACTTATGATGTTAGTCCTACTGTCAGTGAAGAGGAAGTAAGACATGAAGAGGAAGATACATAAGGAGATAAGGATGAGATGGATGAAGAAGGAGCTGACACAGAGGAACATGATGAAGATGAGGAAGAAGAGGGAGAAGATAAGGAGGAGGATGAAGAAACAAAGGGGGAAATTAAGGAGGAAATTGATAGAGATGATGAAGATCTAAAAGAAGAAGAAGACATGAAGGACATAGAGGAAGAAGGAAATGGAAAAGAGGGGACAGAAAATAAGGAGGAGTCACCTAGGGTGTCTCCAGGAGGCACTAAGAGAGGCAACAACTTCCCTCACTTCTCTTAACAATGCAATCCAACAAAAAGGAAAAAGGTAGAGGTAGACAACATTATATTTCAGGATAAGAAAAAGCACAAGAATAAGACAGGGGAAGCCCTATGCATCAACCAAAATTTATATTATGATTGAAGGCTTCCCTACACAGAAAGAAAAAATGCCTTCCCTTAAGTTACCTATCACCTATGTGAGAAGGCCTACTACTAGGGCCTACTACTAGATCAACTTCCTCCAAGGGAAAGGAAATACTACAGGATACACAAAAAAATCTATAGGAAGCAAAAATAGTCCTACAAGATGCTCTACAGAATCTACAGGAGGAACAAAAATTGGAAGGGAGGTAGCGAAGCAACAAGAAACTAAAGAAGAGGACCCAAAGAAAAAATAACCCAGCTCCCAACATAACCTGGACTCCTATTACCAGTTTATTGAAGGATTTAGGGTCATGCCTCAAAAATTTGCCATCCCATTGTTCTTTGAGCTTGAGAAGTGATGAGCCCCAGAAATGGGTAATTATATGGGCTCATTTTGCCTCTTAATTCGAATTAATCCAACATTCTCATTAGTTTATTGCATTTTTTTGAATATATTTATGCTAATAGAGTGAATTGGGTTAGTTATTTTGCCATGTAGTCTACTGTGTGCTTTATGCAAATTTTTGGTCAATTTTGAGAGAAAATCAAAGGTTTAATGAGCATTTGGTAGCCAAATTCGAGGAAGAACAAGGAAGAGGATTTGTAGGAGGGTGTCCCCTTCATTTATGAACCCTTATCTCGAACTATCCATCAGAAACTCGGAGCACAAGCAACCACATTAGTGCATCCAAGGGGTAGTTGAGCAAGTAAAGAAGGACTATTGTTTATCTGCAGTTTTGGGAAGCTGAGCTCCTTGATTTTAGGAGAGTTATTGGAGGCTCCATTTGTATAAATAGGCGGGCTTAGGGCCTCCTTTTTTTTAGTTAGACGCTAACCAGTTATTATTAAATTTTCACACTTTTGTGCACATTGTGTTCAACTCATTTTTGAGTTCTTTTTTAGAACAATTTGTGTAATGTAACAACAATTTTTGATAATGAAGATGAAACAACTTTTGAGACAGCATTGATCTCTTTCAGAGGGCTAAATATCTTGGGTTAGGGCCCAACCCAAGCTACCTAGCACCTCCTACTATGTACTTATATGATTTTGTTTCAATTCATGAGTTAATTTCTGTTGCATAGATTTATTTTACTTTGTTAGATTAGGTTGCTTTTGATCTTCTTTAGCAAATTATAGACACCTAAACACCTTCATATAGCCTTCATTTCCCCTTTCCTATCATTTTTTGACCTTCAAAACTCCAAAAATAGCTTTCAGCCTCCTCCTATAGATCCTCTTGTACATCCTCCTATAAATCCCCTGCAACCTCCTGTAGAATTTCCTGTGAGTGGTTTTTCGAATTCTAATCACTGTGGAAGCCTCCAAAAGTGTACTACGGGTTTCCTCTAACCTCTCCACATCATCATCCATCTCTGCAACAACTAACTCCATCTTCGTTTGCGACCAATCCTCTACACAGTCACAACTAGATAAATCACAAGCATAATAATTTCACATAAAAACACTCAAAAGTACGAAAAGATGATTTCTTCTCAATTCTTTTCAGAAGCAGCTTGAATATGAAATTTACCTTTTCAATAGTCAATGGCCCCCATTTAAGTAGTTTCCATGTCTTTTTTTCAAAAGTAGGGTTAGTGGGTAAACCAGGGTTCGCTTGGGTTTGCATTTCGTTTCAGTTTTCATTCTCTTACTGCAAGTAGAATAGCCCCTGTAGAGTTAGTTTCCTTTCATCATAGTTGAATCTTCTTCTGAGAACTCATAGAAGTTGGCTTAAGCTCCTAGAAAACTTGCACCAGCTGATCAAGTGACAGCCTACAGTAAGAGCTAGTACTTGTGCATATAGCACTGTCGCTTCCAAGTTTGTTATGAACTACCAGGTTGATAAAAGTAAAGTAGGAAGCCCCAGGAGTTATAGCATTATTGCTACAATACTGGAGCCCACCAAGAAGGAGAGGGTCAGAACTCATCGATGGATGCAGATCACCAAATCAAAGGGGGTGGTAGACATTGGGCACATGGAAGAGAAACTCAAGGAGATGAGCAGAGAGCTAAGTGGCTTAAGGGATAGAGAAGCTATAATGAGAAATCAACTAGAGACAGAAAATGCATGGCTGAGGGGACAACTACATGAAAGAGAGAAGAAATTGTCATGTATGGCCAGTCTCTCTTTGGAAGCAATCCAGTGTAGGATGCCAGCTAAATCCTATGTTCTCTACCTCAAAGAAAAATGACTGCAGTTTCAGATTAAGACCCTAGCATAGAGAGGCACCATACCATTTCAGGACTACAGATAGTTTATTGATCGTTGTGATCAAATTACACTAGAAGATAGGGCCAAAATGGATGCGTTTTATTTGCACAACATGGCCCTTGCAGACATGAACTTATAGGTCCCTAATGCCAAGCTAGGAGATCTATAATTAATCTCTTTGGCATCATGGATGAACCATGAGGAGTCAAGAGCTACATAGATGAAAAGGATATTAGCAAGAGAGAAAATGAAACCTCTTCTGATCAGAGCTGGACAATCAAATCCCATGGCTCTCATTAGTACCCATAATTTGATTGCAAATGATATTCAATTGGCACCTAGATATCTTGTTGCCCAAGAGCAAGCAATTTCACATTTTGAGGACATGTTCAGGTTATGAAGAGATGATAGTATACATGCTTTCCTGAGGAGATGGAACACCATGCCATATAGCTTAAAGATAAGAGAATATCACTCTCCTCAAAGGTTGAGAGAGGCACTCAATAGGAGAACTATGTATAAGAAATCTATGCAAAGGTTGAAGGTCAATTGGATAGGCCTAAAACTTAGTCCATCGCTACTCTTAGGGATGCTAGAAGGGAGAAAAGAAGAATAAGAAAAGAGGCAGTGCGAAAAGGTAGAAGGGAAAATAGGCTTCTATGAACAAGAAGAGGGGACCACAACAGAGGCATGAGATATTAGAGAGGCCACTAAAGCCATGAAGGATATGGATATTGATTAAGTTGATCAAACAATGAAAAACACTTTCAGTAGGGGGTGATGATGAGCCTCATCATTGGGTAATTATATGGGCCTTAATTCACCTCCTAGCTTGGTTAAACCAACTTTTCTCATAAATTATTACATTTTTTTTATTATATTTTGTTTATCAAGTGAGTTAGAGTTGGATATTATGCTTTATGGTCTAATATGCATTGAATGCAGGATTAAGGGAGAAAATCAAGGAATTCTCAAATGGGATAAGGGAGCGGGATTATAGGAGGTAAATCCTCCTCATTTTCTATTCCTCCATTCGAATATTCCTCCATTCATCACATCAGCTCGGAGTGCAAACAACCAAATCATGAGGACTAGAAGGCAGTCGAGAAAGTGAGAGACAAAGCACCAATTTATCTCGAGTTTGGGATCTGGGCCTCACTAATTTCAAGTAATTTGTTGGGGAATTTAGATGTATAAATAGAGAGGCCTGGGACCTCAGTAGGATTCATATTTTTATTTTAAAAATCTAATCTATTTTCGAGCTGCAAAACTTGTGACAGTTCTATTGATCTAATTTGGTGTTTTGGTAATAAGAATGAGTTTTGTTTTGAGCCAACACTGAGTTAACTCAAAGGGCTGAAGCTCTTGGGTTAGGGCCCAACCCTAGAAGCCAAGGCTCCTCTTTATTGTACATGTATGTTTACTATATATTCAGAGATTCACTTTTACTTTGATTCTAGATGCATTCCCATTACAAGTAGTGTAGATTAGATTGGTTGTGTGATAGTTTGCTTCCATTTGTGCCTTATTTCAAGTAGTAGGTTAGCAAAGAGAAAAGGATCACCACAAGATTTTTAGCAAGTGTCTCAGCCTCACTTCCTCCCTTTGGGACCATGACTTGAGGAAGGGACCCTTAAGAAACCCCAAAAACATAGATTTCTAGCACTTTTATAAGATTTGGAGTTTGTTGTCTTTAATTTAGCATTTGGTTAATTTTGAAAGGTAGATTTCATTATCATATTTCTCATCTCCATTTTAGCAGTAGATCTCACCCATGCTTTCACTCCTTTCAAATACTTTCTTCATGCATAGTATAGGTAGTTGACTCATTAATTCTACTTTTCTATTATATGAAAATGTATCTGGCTGCATAGCTTTTTGGAAGACACGCATGTTTCATGTAGAGAAGGTGCTTCAGGAGGAGACTAAGACTTCATATCTAGAAGCCACCTTCCACTTCATCCATCCCTTGTTTTCACCATCACCTTCATTATTTTTTCATCATTTTCATTGAAATTCTCCCAAACACGTTGACCGAATCTAGCCATCTATTATCCTGGATATTCACTCTTGAGTGATCCTAGACCTTCTACCACTCCATTCCACCCATCACATACGTTTCCTAAGCCTCCCATCACCTCCAACAACTCACATTTAGCTCTTAGCTATATCCTCTAGGTTTCCTGTAATTACTATAGGATTGTCTTGTAGGTTTCTAATACATCCTGTAGGTTTTCCTGAAACGACCTGTTTTGAGGCTGAATTGATGGAAAACCTATAGGAAGGCACCAAAAGCCTCCTAGGGACCCTCCACACCATCTAACCACTTCAAAAACCATCTAGCCATCCTCAAACACCCTTAATCCACCTGCCACATCCACTATAATAATTAGTTTTCATACTTGATTTTGCATAAAAAGACCAAAAAAGAAAAAACAGATTTAGTTTATTCTCTTTACTTGCACATTAGTATTGTTTGATTCTTCTTACTTCTACAGCTTAGAAAGTAGCATTTTTTTTATATGGATTTATCATTTCTGTCTAGCATAGCTTCTTAAATGGTTAATTAGGGTATGGTGTGGTTTAGCATTACATGTTGAGCTTCTCCATTAATGCAGTAGAGTAACTCTCTTAGAGTAGATTTACCTTTCTTCCATCAAAGAATCAAGCTTCTTATGACTCCATAGAATTCTAGCTTGGAACCCCAGTGGTCTCTCGCCAACTGAACAGTGACAACAGGCAGAACCATCACTTTTACTTCTACATACAACACTGTCACCTCCAAGTTTGTACGAACCCCGGGTTGATAAGTAAAGTTGGTAGCACAGGAGTTGCAACATCCTTACTGCAATACTAGTGCTCATCAATAATTGCTACATATTCACTCTGCTAATTGTTCTAATAGGTATGTCTTGTCCATGGGGAGTTGGGGTTGTAAACATCAGCAATTTACTTTTTGGATGTGGATTGGTGGTGGAGGGTACGATACACAACTCTGTATATATGTGGCCTTTGATATAGATAGTTGTGTATGCCTCTCAGTAATGAATATGGAGTGGCACAAATTTAGGGGGGATCTTCCCATATGCTTCCATCATTTCATGATAGGTATTCTAGTTCTTAGATTGGTTTGATGTAGTCTTATAGTGATGCCCTTATGACATTTCAAAATGTTAATTGATTCGGATAATTTGATCTTATATTGTTGTTGTTGAGATGGTTCCTAATGTATTTTCTCGATGATGAGATGGATGTGATCAAAGTTGATGGTGAGAAATTGGCATAGGTTCAAGGGTAGAAGTTGTTATGCTTCTAATAGTGCATTCTTGGCATTATGATTACTTGAGTACTTCTTGTTGCATGATGAGTTTCTGATAATTACATATCATTGTTGCTTTATGGTTAGTACTAAAGCTACTTATGTTACTATCATTTATGTTGTTGCTATTAGATGATTATGATGCACATTTGAAGCATGATCGTTGCTAATGATTATCATGACTTTTCTACTTTAGTGTTGAGATTCTTGTTTATGGTTATGAATGTCATGTATATCTCTTGATATAAATGTCATAAAAAGACCCTTGTTGTAAATCATTGTAAAATTCAGTCATATATGGGCTATTTGAGTCAGGTAATGTCATGTATGTAATCCCATTATTTTGGTACATTGGTGTAAAGTTTGGTCCAACATATAAACCTAAATTTGTTGGGTGACTGATGTAGCCATGGGGAATAGAGTCATTGGTGATAGGAAAGGTCATATTTGGTTGAGTCTTATACTCTATTGTATATCTTCAAACTGTTCAACATCTGCTCAAAGGAAGCATGGTCAGTATGCATATTTCATATTCCATAGATCAGAATTTCAGCAAGGGAAGTACTTCATTTAGCCTATTTTAGCCCTTTTCCCTTTATGTCAAAAGGGGAGAGAAGCTTGGTGTTTGGAGAGAGTGTTTGGAAATAAGACTTGGTATTTGTGGGTGCTTTTACAGATGTATTTGCAGGTATGTTTATAGATGGTGATGTAAAAAGAGAAAAGTGGTTTCCATCATGTCCAAAGGGGAAAATTGTTGGCATTATGGCTAATGTGTTGTCCTTGATGGAAACATGCTTAATAAAGATGAATGTAGACTGATATAGATGTTACAAAGGATATGAACAAAGAATTGATAGTTTAGAGACAGGTGGATGTTAAAGTTGAAGTTTGAGAAAGCACAAGCAGATCCTATGGAGAAGGTTCGGGTACATATGCGGGTCTTGTGAGTCAAAGTCACATATAGAATTTGAACCATGGTAATCTAGATACCAGTGGAATTCACCATGGTATTGGCCCATAGTAATTGGAGCAACAACAATTAGTTAATCCTTTCAAAGAATACTTACAAAATTACCAAGGAATTTACCCAAGGTATTGGCTATGGAAAATATTATATAAGGAGATGGAGATAAAAGTGTTGGAAGTGCACGTATATGATCTATCTATGTGTAAACTGACCTAGAAAGGGTGTGTAACAGGGAGTAAGGAGGTGGTTCAAATCTAATAGATCTGAAAGTGTTGTGAAGACTAATGATAATACTTGCTTGATCTATTTATGCTTGTAATGTTAGATCTGTAGTTATGATCTTGGTTTAACCTAAATATAGTGATGTGTGTCGAGATATTGATTTAACAGATGTTGTGAATTGCAACGAACGTTTGATTTAGTAATTCAAGATCTATATGCCTATTTTCTTCTGATTTGTCATGTACATACGTGGGTCTGGTTGAGTAAAGTAGCATATATATTTTTCAATAATTTATTTAGTATATTGAAATATATACCTGGGTGTCATGCATGGTAGTCACGTCCATACAATGATATGTTTTATGGAAGTCGTGCATATATACTAGGGTTTTGTAGTGTGGCTTGTTGATAGCATTTCTTGAGTTCTAATATGTTTGCTACTTTCTGTCAATGATGTCTCTATCTCAATGATATTTATCAGACATTGTTGATTAGGTTGAATGTGGAATGGAATATTTATTGGTAGTGATGCTATAATTTGGTGATCTCTGATCAGTTCAATGAAAGGTCCATTACATTATTCATTGGTTGGTTTAGTGTTACTGTAATTTAGTTTGACAACATTTTCAATTGTCAGTAATTTAAGATCTATGCACAAGCTTTATGCAAAGGAAGTAAGTATATGTTGGAAATAATACTGAGAGGGGGGTGAATCAATATTATCAAGTCAAATAATTTTTCATTTTCAAACCTAGATATACGCTACTTCAGATATGGAAACCAGTGTATACACGCAACTATGTCTACAACAACTAGTGTATATTCAGTAAACTTAAGATTTAATTAATCTATCTGATCTTTAATCAGTGCATCTGAACTTCATTAACCATAATGACAGTAAACAGATGCAGTAAACAGAATAGATCATCACACATATGAACACAAGATATAAGGTGGAAACCCAATGTGGGTGAAAACCACCTGCTGCAATGCTTCTCTATCTTCTTGTTAATAAGAAACTTCTTTTTACAAGATTATGTAGTGGTGTAGTCTTATACCAGTATGCAGGCTTCTACCTGCAGAAGGCTATAACCTTCTCTCATTCTCCAGCTTCTCCTGAAAGGGAGCTACGATCCCCTTAGCTCTTGTACTAGCTAATGTACTAGTACATAGGTGCTGACCTACAGAAGGCTACAACCTTCTCTTTTTCTTCAGGGACCACATTTCATTAATTTTCAGGGTGGATCCATAAGTAACATCAATCAAATATATTTGCATCAACCAATCCCCTTTGCACCAACCAAAACTGAATCAATCAATCACTTCTCTAAATGTTGTAACTAGAATATAGTAATAGTAACTAGACACCAATCTTGAAGCCAGAATACTGTAGTAATAAACAGAAGTAGCTAAAACATATTTTATGAGATGCACACTACTTCAAGATGAAGAATCTGCATGCATATGCTTATGTATTAAGGAAAAATAGCATATACGTTGTTTTGAATTACCGAACCAGCGTGTATACGTGCCTTTGTTGCGTCGAACCTACGTACAGATCTATAAAAGATAATTTACCCTTTTCAATTATTTAGACATCAGTTATACCCAGATTATCAGATTTATAGATCAAGTCATGCGCCAAATATAACAGATCAAAATCACACAAAGATACTACAATTCAATCCTTAAGATCTTGACCCATCAATAGAACTTATCCTTCTTCTAGTTCTCAGGTTCCTCCTTCATTCAAATATAGCTATGCACCATAAATGAATGACCAATATTCTATATCTTTCTGTTCATAAGATATTCAATCCTTGAGTGAATTTGCCAATTTTATAGTCATAAGCCTTACTCAATACCATGGTCCAAAACCACTTAGAACCAATACCTGGGTCCAAATACCTGGGTTCAACACTTTAGACGAGATACCATGGTCCAAAACCATAGATCCAAATACCAAGGACCAAATACCATGGACTAAAAATAAGTTTTCCCACATGTACGCGCTTTTCCATGCATGAAAGTATGTGCATACACATACGCAACTTTTGATAGGTGATCCCACGTGTATACGCATCTTGGTTAAGTGGAAACTGTGTATATCTCTTTTTCCTTTATTCTGAGAACCTGAACTGTGATCTGTCATCTAAGTGAGTTTCCATCGAGGACAACACATGTGTCATAGTGCCAAACCTGAGTCATAATGCCAACAATACCCCCCTTTGGACTTGGTGGAAACCCCATGTCACTCAAAGTCATTCTCCCCCTTTGTCATCAAGGGACAAGGGTTGTGCTCCCCCTAAGTACATGATGAAATATCTACTTTGTTGTGTTGTTTATGCTCCCCCTGATTGTAGGCAAGGTCTACAACAAGATGTTCTACAAGAAAGAACATGACTCTAGACATCATAAATGACCTTCCTATCACCAAAGACTCATACATACATCCATCACCCAGCCAAGTGGGGATATACCAATTTTGACTCATCCACCCAACCATGTGGGGATACACCAAAAGTTTACACATGATAAAACAAGAACATTACATCATCCATCCCAGGCATAGTGGGGAAGCCAAAATAGGTCGTTACATGACCTTGATGATAAAAGATATTCATGACATAGAGAAAAAATATCTACAACAAGACTATGATAGTCATCAACAACTATCATCAGCAACATCTGTCAATCATCATTTAGACTAGCAACCATGTTCTCCCTCAACACTTGTTCCACCTAAAACTAAAACAACTATGAAATTGAACCAATATCTTCTAAGATAATGCCAAAAATGCATTATTAGAAGTATATTCTCCCCCTGAACCTATGTTGGATGGCCTCTGTCAGACCCATGTTAGACTCTTTTCATCTTAAGTTCGCCCCACTGTTTTTCTTCAAATCAACATATATGCGATTGTATCCATAGAAACCGGCATATGTAGGCGGATTCTCCTCATGAAACTCACGTACAACCACTTTTCTCTGAAACAGATAAGTTTCAATAGCAAGATGATGCATCAACTAATCCCATCTTCTGTCTGAGGTATTCAAATGTCTCCATGGGCAGTGGTTTGGTGAATATGTCAGCAGCCTGTTCCTTGGAGGGAACATACTCCAATTTGATCTTTTCTTCAAGCACTTGTTCTCAGAGAAAATTATATTTGATAGGTATGTGCTTGGTCTTTGAATGCATGATTGGATTCTTTGAAATACTAATTGCACTTGTATTATCACATAAAATGGAGATAGGTGGAGTACAAGTGATTTGAAAGTCTTGAAAAGTTTTCATCATCCAAACGAGTTGTGCGTAGCAAGATATAGTAGCCACATATTCTGCTTCAGCTGTAGATAATGCAATTGAACTTTGTTTCTTGCTGGACCAAGATACTAATTTGGAACCCATAAAGAATGCACCACCACTAGTGCTTTTTCTTTCATCCACACTTCCTGTGCAACCTGCATCTGTGTATGCATGAAGTGTGAGATCTATATCTCTAGGATACCATAAGCCATAGTTTTGTGTTCCTTGAAGATATTTGAAAATCCTTTTAACCACCTGAAGGTGTGCTTCTTTTGGATTTGCCTGGAATATTCCAACTATTCCCACTGCATGCATGATGTCTAGTCAGGTACCTATTAGATAGAGAAGACTACCAATCATGGATATATAGTTTGTTTGATGTACTTCTGTTGAATCATCATTTGCATTGATGCTACATCCTGTTGCCATAGGGGTACACACTGGTTTCGGATCTTCCATGCCATATTTCTTCAAGATCTGCTTGAGGTACTTGGTTTGTGATAGAAAGATATCGTCTTTGTTTTGTTGGACTTGTAAACCAAGAAAATATGTCAGCTCACCAAGCAGGGACATTTCAAATTCTTTCTGCATCACCAAAGCAAAGTTTTGACTCATGGCTTCGTCATTTCTACCAAAGATGATATCATCAACATACACAACAAGTATTAGCAATTTATCATTATCAATGTTTATATAAAGATTGCTATATGCTGATCCTTTTGAAAAACCTTGTTGATGGAGGTATTTGTCCAGACTATAATACCAAGCCCTTGGAGCCTGCTTAAGACCATAGAGTGCCTTCTTAAGTCTGGATACAAGTTTTGGATGATTTCCAAGGATGAATCCATCTGGTAGCTCAATATACACTTATTCTTCTAAGTCTCCATTTAGAAAGGTAGATTTCACATCCATTTGATATACTTTGAACTTTTGAAAGCTAAAAAAGAGCAAGGAACATTCTTATGGCTTCAAGTCTAGCAACCGGTGCAAAAGTTTCTTCAAAGTCTATACCTTCTTGTTGAGCATACCCTTTACAAACAGGTTTGGCCTTGTTTCAAATAACATCTCCATTTTCATTCAGCTTTTTTTTTATATCCATTTGGTCCCTATGACATTCTTATTATTAGGTCTAGGAACCAATTCCTAAGTGTTATTCTTTTCAATATGCTCAAGTTCTTCATTCATGGTCTTGACCCAGCATTGATCTTTGCATGCTTCACTTACATTTCGTAGTTCAATGGAGGATAACAATGCTAAATAGTTTGAAGCTTCTGTTACAGTTCTTTTTGTTTGAATACCTACCTCTTTCTACCCCAAAATTTGAGTCTTTGGACGATTCTTCTGAACATACCTGGATGGAGTCTTTTCTTCTATTCTTATTTGTTCTTCTGGTGCCTCATAGGTTTCTTCTTCATCATTAGTCTGATTTGAAGTTGAAGGATATTCTTCTTCATCTTCTTCATCTTCAGTTTTTATTTGCTTTGGATTGTCACCTACTTCAACAACCACTACATCAATACTTTCAACAATTTTTCCAAGTCTTTTATTGTAGAACTTATATCCTTTACTTCGGGAAGAGTAACCAAGGAGAATACCTTCATCTGCTTTAGGTTCAAACTTGCCAAGATTTTCATCAGTCCTTTTGATGTAACATTTGCTTCCAAAAAATTTGATGTATTTTACTATAGGAGTCTTACCATGCCAAAGTTCATGAGGAGTTTGAGTGTTGTTTACCCCAACATTTTTTTTGTTGAGAATAGTAATGGTAGCAAATGTAGCTTCACCCCAGAAGGTTGCAGGAGTTCCAAATTCATCAAGCATAGCACGAGCCATTTGTTGAATGGTTCTATTTATTCTTTCCACTACTCCATTTTTCTGAGGAGTCCTTGCAGTATGTAATTCCCTTCTTATTCCATGTTCTTCACAAAAGTCAAAAAATTCATTCGAGGTAAATTCCCCTCCTCGATCAGACCTGAGGCATTTGATTTTGCAATCTGATTCATTTTCAACCAAGGCTTTGAAAGCTTTGAACTTTTCGAAAGCTTCGTCTTTTTTCTTCAGAAGTTCTATCCAACAAATCCTAGAAAAGTCGTCAATGAATAATATAATGTATTCTTCTCGTCAAGGTGACCTTTTCCTTCATGGACCACATAAATTAGTATGGACAAGTTCTAGTGGCTTACTAGCTAATCCTTCCTTCTCAGGGAAATTAGCTCTGGTTTTCTTACCAAACTGACATGATTTGCATATTGTATTGTCTGGAATTTTGATGTCAAGGAGGTCATGGACCGCTTGATATTTGCATGCTTTCCTTATATGAGAAAAGCTTAGATGCCCCAATCTTCTGTGCCATAGCCAGTGTTCATCATTCTTGCTTAGATATCATTTTTTTTGTCCTCCCTTCAGTATGTATAAATTATTTGGAGTTCTTATGCCTTTGATCACTCTTTCTCCTATATCAAGTTCACGAACAATACATCCATTTGATCGAAATATTACCTCATTTCCTTGATCACACATTTGGCTAACACTCAATAGATTATGCTTTAAGCCATCAATGCACATAACATTTCTAGCTTTAACTTTTTCCTTCAAAAGAATAGAACCTTTACCTTTTATGAGTGTAGGTGTGTCATTTCCGAATGAGACCTTTCTTTCCTTTTCTAAGGCACTATATGATTGAAGTTTTTCTTTATCACCTGTCATATGTTTCGAACATCCACTATTGATGTACCACTGATTTTCCTATCCTTCCGCATATAAGGCTATACCACATCTTTCTGGTTGCGGTTCTTTCTTTCTCCATGTTTTGGTACCCAATGAAAGTTGCTCCTTCTGAGATGTTTGCCAAAACTTACTCCTACATTCAGAATCTTCATGACCAAAGTTGTTACAAATAGAGAATTCTATTTCATTTTCAAGAGTAGAAAAGTTATTATAGGTCCTCTTCATGATCCCAGTCACGCTCCTTTGATTTAGTGCTTCTCGAGTCATGATGGTCATGTAGGCAACACATTGAGCATCTTTGTGTCCAAATTTATGACATGAAAAACATTGGCCATTAAGAAATTCCTGCAATTATTAAATCTACCGTCCAGGTGATTGTAGTTTCCATTGACATTCATTCTTGAGGAAAATTGAGAATGATTTACCTATGGTTGGTTGTAGCTTTCGTTCATCCTTGAAGTAGATTGACCCTGATTTACTTGGTGATCTGTTTTATGCTTTTGTTGATGATTGTCAACCTGTTCACTTCTCCTTGCTGCATCAAGATAACTTTTGGAGGTGGATGGCTTCTGTGCTTGAGATGCTTCTTCAATATATCCAAGACATGTCTTGATTGGAGGAGAACGCTACACTTTGATAATCTCATCTAAAGTTTCAGATCCTTTAGCAAATCTAAGATTAAGAGCTTTTGTTTTCTCAATATCTTTTCTAAGTCCCATATTTCCATAATCTAACTTTTCATTGTGTTTTTCCCTTTCAGCAAGTTGGAATGTCAGAGTATCTATGATCGTACTCTTTTCTTCTAAACAAATTTTAAGTTTAGAAATTTCTCTGTAGAGATCACCTTAATCTATAGCATCCAAGAAATCATCATCTTCCAAAGCCATCAAAAGTCTATAATCATTACCATGTTCATCTTCATCACTATTTGAAAGTCCATCATTGTCTTCATGTGTATAATCGTTGTTTTTACTTACATTCTGTTTCCTGTTCCATTTGACTGGTTCCTTACCTTTATTAAGCTTATCTTTATGAGGACATTTGGCTGCATAGTGACTGACTCTCCCACAAGTAAAGCATTTGAAAGGTAGCTTACCTCTGAATCTTCTAGAGCCTTGTTGAAGGTTCTTGACAAAGTTTAATTCTTCCTCTCCTTTTGACATATGTCCTCACTCATTCTATTCTCCTTTTCATGAAGCTTTGGATGTGGCTTCTCTCATGTCTGATGGTCCCCCTTTTCTCATTTCGAAAGCAGTTAGGATTCCTTGCAGCTGTGACATAGTAATACTCTGAAGATTCTGTTTTTCTTCTATGGCATAAAATTTTGATTCAAACTTAGAAGACAAAGATCTTAAAAATTTGTCAACTAAAGAAACTTCTTTTATTTCTTCACCCAAGTTTTTCATGCAATTAACAATCTCATCTATACGTAATCAATAACTAGCCACACTTCCATCATTGTGCATTCTGAGAGTTTCATATTGAATTCTGAGAGATTGTAGTTTTGCACGTTTTACTTGATCGTCTCCTTCATAACTTAGAATGATCTTGTCCCATATTTCTTTAGCAGTTTTGAGCTGCATAACCTTGATGAATTTTGATTGAGATAGATTCCCCAATAGATTATTAACAACCTTGCATTTGTTTCATACTACTTCTTACCAGCTGTATCTGTAGGAGTTGCTGATGGGAATGCGTATCCTCCTTCCACGATATCCCAAAATTCTGCACCAAGATATTGAAGATAGGTTGTGGTCCTTACCTTCCAATAGATGAATTTGCTCCCATCAAAGATTGGTGGCCTGATGGATGCCTCCTTTTCGTAGTTGCTCATGATGATAGATCTTCCTTCAAGCAATCAAGCTTCTTCTAAAGGATCTGCTCTAATTCCAATTGTTGAAAATAATACCAATGGGGGGGTGAATTAGTACTATCAATTCAAATAATTTTTCATTTTCAAACTTAGATATACGCTACTTTAGATATGGAAACCAGTATATACACGCAACTATGTCTACAGCAACTAGCGTATATTCAGTAAACTTAAGATTTAATTAATCTATTTGTTCTTTAATCAGTGCATCTGAACTTCACTAACCATAATGACAGTAAACAGGTGCAGTAAACAGAACAGATCATCACACATATGAACACAAGATATAAGGTGGAAACCCAATATGGGTGAAAACCACCTGCTATAATGCTTCTCTATCTTCTTGTTAATAAGAAACTTCTTTTTACAAGATTTCTATACTCGTGCAGTCTTATACTAGTACGCAAGCTTCTACCTGCAGAAGGCTACAACCTTCTCTCATTCTCCAGCTTCTCCTAGAAGGGAGCTACAACCCCCTTAGCTCTTGTACTAGCTGATGTACTAGTATGTAGGAGCTGACCTACAGAAGGCTACAACCTTCTCTTTTTTTTCAGGGACCACGTTTCATAAATTTTCAGATTGGATCCATAAGTGACATCAATAAAATATATCTGCATCAACCAGTCCCCTTTGCACCAACCAAAACTAAATCAATCAATCACTTCTCTCAATGTTGTAACCAGAATATAGTGATAGTAACCAGACACCAATCCTGAACCCAAAATACTGCAGCAATAAACAAAAGTAGCTAAAACATATTTTATGAGACGTACGCTACTTCAAGATGAAGAACCTGCATGCATACACTTCTATATTAAGGCAAACTAGCATATACGCTATTTTGAATTACCAAACTAGTGTGTATACACGCCTTTGTTGTGTCGAACCTGCATATAGATCTATAAAAGATAATTTACCCATTTCAATTATTCAGACATCAGTTATACCTATATTATCATATTTATAGATCAAGTCATGCACCAAATATAACAAATCAAAATCACACAAAGATACTACAATTCAAGCCTTAAGATCTTGACTCATCAATAGAACTTATCCTTCTTCTAGCGCCCAAGTTCCTCCTTGGTTCAAATCTAGCTATGCACCATAACTCAATGACCAATATTTTAGATCTTTCTCTTCATAAGATATTCAATCCTTGAGTGAATTTTCCTAATGATCTCCTTCCCCTTTTATAGTCATAGGCCTTACTCAATACCATGCTCCAAAACCACTTAGAACCAATACATGGGTCCAAATACCTGGGTTCAACACTTCAGATGAGATACGATGGTCTAAATACCAAGGACAAAATACCATGGAATAAAAATAAGTTTTCCCACATGTACATGATTTTCCGTGCATGAAAGTGCGTGCATACGCATACATGACTTTTGATAGGTGATCTCGCGTGTATACACATCTTGGTTAAGTGGAAACTGTGTATATCTCTTTTTCCTTTATTATGAGAGCCTGAACCGTGATCTATCATTTGAGTGAGTTGCCATCAAGGACAAAACTTGTGTCATAGTGCCAAACCTGAGTCATAATGCCAACAGTATATATGCAGGTTCTATTAAGAATAGTCGCATACATATATAATGTTTATCTATTCTGGTTGGGTTCTTCATTCAATGGTTTTATATTTCATAGATTCAGTTGGTTTACATTGCTTCAGTGATTTCAAATTCAGTATTTTAGTTTGTCGTGTTGGTTTGGGTTATTTGTTGGTGTTGGTACATTATGAAAATTTAATGAAAGTTGTGCTATATATTGTTTGATGATTGGTAGATATGTGGATTTGATCTAAAGTATTATGAAAAGTGGTCCACAAGGAGTTGAGGGTTGTAGCCTTCTAAAAGGGGGTAAGAGATCCCTTCCAATAGAAGTCAGTAAACGGGTTTGGGGATTATGGCTCCCTTCAAGTTGGTGTTGGAGAATTGGTGGAGGTTGTTGCCTCCTGTAGGTGGGTTCCTGTGCACTGGTAAAATTTTGCATTAGTACACAAATGTAATGAATAAATCATTTATCTAATAATAAAGAAGACAGAGACAATGGTAGCGGTGGTTTTCTCCCACATTGGGTTTCTGCCTAAAATCCTGTTATTCTATGTGTGTTTGTTATATGTTGTGTTTTTTTCTATTATTTGCTAGATATTGAAAGGTTATTTATTTATTGATGCAATAGTTAAAACTGATCATTTGATCAAACACATGAAAACTTAGTATATTGGATATACATTGTTTTCATTATCTAAATTTGCGTACATACATAGGCTTCTTTAAGAATAGTAGGTACAAAATTATTTTGTAAAATTGAAAGTTAAAATACTAATTAACCCCACCCCCCCCCCCCCCCCCGCCCCTCCCCCCCCCCCCCCTCCCCCTCTTTCCCCTCTCTTTCATTGTTTTTCCTAATAATTTGCAACTTCCTTCTTCCCACATTCACCAAGAATGGAAATTTCCTTCGCCATAAAAGGTTCATGGCCCTTCATTTCACTGGATGAATCCTCTATTTCTCTATTTCTTAGAGAAAAAATCTTTTCATCTTATTTTGCCTGCAACATCATCAACTCTATCTCCTTTTGTATAACTTCAAATTCCTCCTCTTTTGTGCCTAGAAGCATATAATCAGTTTGGAAACAAGAACCATCCTTCATTTCCTCATATGAAATGTGCACCTCTCCCCTATTCCATATTGTCGAACATTCCTTCTCTCTAGGTTTAACCTCAGGTTCTTGTAACATCCTCTCTATCAATTTTATTTCTTCCTCAAAATTCAAGAGCATTTGTTTTGAATGCTTCTCTCTATCAATTTCTTGTAATTGTTCATATACAACAATATTTATGCAATGTGTATGACTCCCATTCTAATTATCCTTATCAAACAATTGTATTTCATCTTCTTTCATAATAGAAATCTACTTTTTTTCTTCCCTTATGCTTATAAATGACATACTTTCATCATCCTCATCTTGTAGGGAAGTTCTGGGTGAGTTTCCTTCTTTGTCAATACCTACAACTAGACAAAATTTATTAGTTAAAAAAACACAAGGCCTTCTAGTCTCCTCTTCTGTTTATAGCTCTTCCTATTGTTTTGCACTTTTCACATGGTGTTTGAGACTCTTGATCAACCTCATATCCTAATCCTCCTCACCAAGAAATGGTCCCTTCTCTCATCTACAAAATCAAACGTCTTCTTCATCATACTCAATTATCATGAGTTCTTCCCTCTCCAGTGAAGTATTCAATTTATGTTTCAACCTCTTTTGTAACAGTGGCTAATTCACCCTTTTCTTCTTGAGCACCCAACCACCTGTCTAGTCCTTCTCAAACTTCTATAACAACTCCATTGTCACATTAAGTCATGTCTTCAACTTAGTCATTTCATTTTCAAATTCTTCATCACTCAACCTCCTCATGTCAACTACTTTGGCATTCCTTTTATCTAATTGTGACTTCTCTCTAAACCCTACTCAGGGCCATCAGTAGCCATTTTCGCTCTATCATTTTGTGGATTTTCCACTCATGAGTTGTACCCAACCTTATCCATCATTGTAACAAGTTTTCCACTTTCCACTTGTTCCAAGTCATCCTCTTGGCATCTTCCTTCTCTTGGAAATTCTACCCACAATCACAATTTTCGAATTGCATCTAACAACTTCTACCTAACTATAGTTGGAAGTTGTCCTCCATCTAGTTCTTTGCAATAGAACCTCTCTTGAGCACTCTCGATCCTCATATTTTTAAAATTGTTAGGCTACTTCTCACTTCTCTCTTTCTCTTTTGAGGATTTGGTTGCGCTCTTCTACTTCAACAATGTTAATTCGCTGATAGGGATCTATCATAAAATCCTTATTCTAGGAGATCCACTTACTCCCTCTTAACTACTAAAATGGTTGCTACCAATCTTCGCATATGTCATCTAAATCCAACTAGTTACTTCACACATTAGATGAAAATATAAAATACCATTTACCTAACTTGAACAATTGATGTTGCTTATATTGACTCTCATGCTCTCCATCTATTTCTAGTATTCTGTTCTACTCTGACTTTACGAACAATCATCCTATGTCTCCTTTGTCTCTACCCTACTCTCTAGTTCACCATTCATTTTTCTTCACCTCCTCCATTAAACTCCCATGTCCAATGGGATTATGAAGATCCCCACTGCTCTTCAAACAAA
Organism: Pinus taeda; assembly: GCA_000404065.3. Taxonomy (NCBI): domain Eukaryota; kingdom Viridiplantae; phylum Streptophyta; class Pinopsida; order Pinales; family Pinaceae; genus Pinus; species Pinus taeda. Next base: position 204,044 of record APFE030229967.1, read on the forward strand.
TATTGTTCAAATTCATCCTCCTGTGACCATACACATTATTTGATACCACACATGACATAACAAAAGCAATTTGATCCTTCATTCTTTAATTCACTTATTTTGAATTACCAAAAGGTCATGGGAGAAACCAAAACTTAATACGAAAGGCACTTGGGCTGAATTTAAATTCCACACAAAAATCTCAAACCTCATGGCACAATATCCCAATTAACTAAGATTATAACCAAATGCCACACTGAACAATTTCCCTTCATTTTTCTGCGTGTAAGTCAAACTTATCAGGATCAGGGAGTTGGTATTTTCATGATTGTCAAATTCTTCAAAGGTCCAACCAAACATAACCCCGACCTCCAACACTGTAGGATCCTCCTAAGTCAGATCAACATTTCTAGATTCCACCTCTAGGCTTGACTATGGCCCACTCCAAGTCCAAGCTATCACTCAATGGTGGTCGCCTCCAACAACACTCGTTTAGTCAAGGATATGATGTGATTAACTATTAGGCGATTCAAAACTTTTCTTAGCACACGAATAGTTATGGAACCCGACCTTCTGACCATAAATTTGAGATGAGTGTTTAACCAATTTAGTATTGCCTTCTGGGACTGGCGATAATCCCAAGTCACACCTATTGTGAAACTTAGTATATTTCACTCTTAGCGAAGCTTCAAGAATATCTCCTGTTGTTCTCATGCTATTTGGAATCATTATAGGAGGTTGAACACTTTTTTTCGAACTCAAGTCGTCCATTAACTTCTTTCTAGAGATTCTTATATTTAGTTTGTTCAGAAGAAATTCTCTTCACTATCAGTTCCTGTCATTATACAGACACCCCACTTCCCATTATTTGTGTACAATATTAAACCTATGCTTACTCTCGATATCAATGCTCGAACAATGACAGAAGCGTAAGCAAATTGAACCAACAATCAAATACTATTACCAACAAAAATAAAATATTACCCAGAACATAATAATTGCCAGGATTTTCTTTTGTTTATAATGGACTCACTAGCCAAGTATTCTCTCAAGTTCCCTTACACTCTTAATATTTTATAGAGAAAAAAATCACCTCATCTTCCACAAGCATTCACACGTTTGGAGAGATAGGGAAAGAAAACTCAAAGAACTGAAAATTAAAATTCGTGAATTTAGATAAATATATTTACATAAAACATTTCGTTAGGTTCACTACCCAACCTTGTCACGGGCCATCGTTTTTTTTTTGCACCCACACCTCTGAGCTAAATTATCCTTTTTTATCCCTTTCAAGGAGCTTCTCTCTATACATAATATTTACAACCATAAAATCTCTTAACAAAATAATACTATGGGACATTTATCCCAAAATCTAAAATTACCTAACAACTTAGCAGTTTTTTATTACATTTTTAAAGGTATGATTGGCCCAAAAACCAGCTCACTAAAACAAACTAAAACAAACCAAAACTGCCTAACACTTATCAATCCAAAATTATTCCAGAATCAAGGAACTTGTCTCTAAATTAAATTATGCTAATTCTAATATATACTCTCTTACAATGAGGAATTGAATCTTTTTATCACAATTTGCAAACCCCTTTCAGGTCTGGGAAAAACATGTTTGCTAGAAGCTAGATTCACAAGGTTGGAAGAGCATATTGTTGATATTAGTCGTAATATTAACCTCATGATGGCTCTAGAAAACAAGCTTGTAATTGGATAAGAAATAGGTTGCATCTAAATTATTAGACTAGAGGGAAGATTAAGGGATTAGGAAGAACCAAATAAAGAATCTAGGAAATAATCCAAAAAAGAACAACCAAGTTTAAGTGTCGTGAACCATTACAATCCCTTTTAAGATGGAAAATGAAGGTTGACATAAAACCATATCAAGATGATATTGACACTTCGAAATTAAATCTATAATAATTAAAGGTTTATTTTAGTGTACACCACACAGAGGAGGAATACAAAATTTCTTTCTCATGTTTGAAACTAGAGGGACATGCCTCGAGTTGGTGGTAAATCGACATGAAATCCTTGATATTGGAGGGATATTCCCTAATAACTAAATGGGAGAGATTCAAAATTCTCATAAAGTCATAATTATATGCTATAATGCATGTATATGAGAAATGCATCTAGTGGAATTAGTGTAGGTACAAATAGATACAAAGTGTACAATAGTACACCACGAATACAAGAACATGGTAGTAATGTTGTGTCTATGTCCCAAGAATCTAGGCATACTCCTCAAGTATCTGGGGGTTGACAAAGCCATCTGTGGAAGAAAGTGATGTTGTTCAAACCCAAAAGATGGATGAGGCTTGTATATATAACCCAAGAACCTAGACATACTCCTCAAGTATTTGGGGGGTCTACATAGCCATCTACAAAAGAAAGTGATGATTTTCAACCTTATAATGATGTATGAGTCTTGTTTATAGACAAAACACTTGGAAAATATAGGCCAAAATAAAGGGCATTCAAGTGGTTCAAACCAGAAGGAACACTGAAAAGCTTCCAAAGAAGGGAAGAAGAAATTGAAAGGGGGGAGGACAAAAATAAAATAGTCACAACACATTAGTGCATATATCTTATCAACCACTGAAACCACTATAATATTGATGTTTGCATAGAGGAGTAGTGTTGGAAACTACACCCAAAACTCAAGTAAAAGAACCAAAATAAATATAGGAATAAGAAAAAACGCATGGCCATAGATTTGAATAATTAGGTGGATAGTAGCTCAAACGTGGTTTAGAAGAGTGTTTGAAGATTAGTGCAGGAGGGGATGAATCTAAGTAGACTTGAGTAATAATGAGTGAAGGTGATGAAAAAATGCTTCCATATAAATATACAAGTCAAGAAGGTAGAAGTTATTGCTCTGCTCAACTTGGGATCATGGATGAATTTCATTGCAACAAACTTAGTAAACAAATTGGGATTGGAGGCTAGAGATCCTAGATCATTTCCATTAGGATGGATAAATAAGGATGTCAAAATCAAGGTAACAAAATATTGTAAAATCAAATTTTCTATTCGGGTTTATTTTATCGATGAAGTAGATTTTGATGTAGTTCCACTTGAGATATGTGGAGTGGTGTTTGGGGGTCCTCATATTTGCATGCGATATGTTATATTTGTGTGGTTATTTCACTAGTACCACCTCATTAAGGATGAAAAATACTTCACAATAAACACATAGAAGGCAAAGTATAAACTTTCAAGGGTAAGTTCCAACAAGTCCAAGAAATTATTTATTTATAGAAAGAAGTGTGTTTTACTATTTTTAAGAGAACATCAAGCTATAGAACAGTCTGTGAGAGCAAAGGAATCCTTGGAGGGGTACACTAAGGAACATGAAAAACAACTGGAAGAGGTTATACAAGCATATAAGGGAGTTTTCGAGTAGCCTAAATGGCTACCACCTAAGAGGGAAGTGGAGCATGAGATCCAATTATTACTAGAGTCTTCATTGCCAAACTTTGGCCTATACATATAGTCTATAATAAAAGCATGGCGAGGTGAAGAAGAAGTCACATTAGTTTGTCAATAAGGTTGTTATTCAACCAAGTACCTTACCACATGGGTCACCCATCATAATTATTCCTAAGAAGGATTGGTATTGGAAAATGTGTGCTGATTACAGAACATTGAACAAAATGATGCTTAAGGATAGGTACCCGTTATGAAGGGTAGATGATCTGTTAGAATATTTTAAGTAAGAAAAATAATTCACTAAACTGGACTTAAAATTATGGTATCATTACGCTCGAGTCAGAGAAGAAGATACCCAGAAAACCACCTTCAAAACCAAATGAGTTTTGTATGAGTGGTTACTCATTTCATATTGTTTATGTAATGTGTTAACTATTCTCATAAGATTAATGGATGATATAATACACCCATATTTAAGTTCATTTTTTATTGTGTATTTAGATTATGTATTGGTATATAATGCCACCTGGGAGGAGGACATATTATATTTAATGTAAGCAACTACAGACACTAAAGAAGCACTAGTTGTTACAAAATATCAAGAAATGTGTGTGTAGTAACATTTGGTTTATTTAGGATATGTTATTGGTGGAGGAGAGATGAAGATAGATCTTGCTAAGATAGACTTCATCATGAAGTGGTTTGTTCCTAAAATGTTTCTGATGTTGAGATTTTTTTTCGACAAAATTTTACCTTAGAAATGTCATAACCTCTTTTTTAGAAATAGTAGCACCATTCCATGCCATAACGATGAGTGGAAATATTTCAAATGGGGAAACGACCAATAGAAGTAATGTGAGGAATTAATGAAGAAAATAATTGAAGCACTAGTTCTTGCATTACCAAAATTGAGATAGCCCTTTAAAGTGGAGACATGTGAGTAGCTATTCTATGGGAGAAGTCTTGATATAGGGAGAAATGCCTATATGCCACCATTATTTATTATTTCATGGGGTGGTTCTCATCTACCCTATCTATAACAAGGAGATCTATTCTGTAGTTTGTCAAAAAGTGGAAACTTTATCAAAAAGAACTAGTAGCTACAATACCTCCAAGCCTAGAGTAAGTTACAATAAACTAGGCATTACAAGTCAATGGTATTTTTACAAAAGTTTCATTTAGTGATGAAGTACAAGAAGGGAAATGCAAAAAGTTGGCTGACATGCTTTCAAGGGCACCCACATTAAATATAATAGCTTTGGGAACTCTAATGTGGATGGATTCTTTCACACATTATGCGTGAAAAGAAGCATACAAAGAGAATATATAATTCAAAGAGGTGCTTCAATAGTTGTAGAGCCAGGGTCATGTGCATATTGTTGACAATATAGTTTATTATAATCTCTAGAATGTGTTACTCTATAGGCTAGAAAAGTTATATGTTCCTAATAGTAAGCTAATAAGAGAGGCTCACACCTTGAAAGTCATATGGAATTTCGGTGTCTTTAAAACATTGACCTACTTATAGAGGTATGTATACTAGACTAAGATGGAAGAAAATCTAGATATGTTCATAAGAGGTTGTATGTTTTGTTGTACCAACATGCCTAGTGAAAATAAATAGGGTATACATCATCCCTTACCTATACCCATTCATCCTTGGCAAAGTGTTTCCATGGACTTTGTGGGTGTTTTACCAAGAAACAAGAAGGGTCATGACTACCTCTTAATGGTAGTTTATAGGTTCAGAAATATGTGTATTCTCATGCCTTGCAAGATGACAATCAATAGGAAATAAGTAGCAAACTTGTTCATTGGACATGTTTGGGTGCACTTTGGGAAATCAAGGAGAATTGTTTCAAATAGGAAAAAACTATTTCTTAGTGCATTTTGGACTACATTGTGGGAGAACATGGACATGAAGTTGAATAGGTCTACAGCATTCCATTTAGAAATAGATGGGAAAAATATAGTTAATAAGACTTTGATGCACCTTTTGAGTGTTTACAATTAGAACATGCAAAGACATGGGATATAAATCTTGCATATATATAACACTCTTATAGTAGATAAGTCTACACTTATATTGGTAAGTCACCATTTCATTTTTTTATTTTTATTTGCCACCTTCACATTTGGATATTGCATATGGAAAACAAGGAGGAGTGAACTCACAAGGGATGTTGTAAGGATAGATAAATTTTGTGCAAAATATCAAGCATATACATCTATAGTACATGAGATGTTGAAGAAGTCACTTGAAAATTATAAGGCCAAGAATGGTCACCACAAAAATTATCTAGGTGGATATTGGTGGTCACCCGCCTATTCCACTTGGACTTCCAACATTGTTTTCCTTTAGCTTCCTAATTTATAGCATAGTTTCCTATTTCGAAATTTTTTTATTTTTGGCATTTTTTTTGGTCTTGAACTTCCGAAGCCATTTTAAGACCCTAAATGGAATTTTTTTGGGAAACAGGAAAATATGAGCTGTCACACGAAATCAGTCGATCTTCTGGACAAGACAGACCTTCCTAGAATCTAATGAAGACCTAATGACAAACAAACCAACCAGACACTATCTTTCTCTAAATACGCTTTATAAATAATGGCAAACAAATGTGTTTAAGGCCTACCTCATGTCCAACGCAAGTTTGGAGATGCCTTCGCTCCTTTGATCCAAGTAAGTTCCTTCGTTTGCAAACCTGCAAGCACAAACAAGGCAAACGATTAAATAGAACCTGAATATCCAATATTATAAAACATATTTAACATGAAAGTCAAGGAGTCTATGAAACAAATAGCATAAGATACTTGTTGAGAAAAATGAGCTTGATTGTATTAATTCAAAAGAAAAGAACCTTACAACCTTTGCCTTGACGCTGTACAAGCTCCTTCCAGGGTCCAACAAGAAGTCTCCTCTACTTTGACAAGCTTCACTCACTCCCTAATGGGGCCCAAAAGGTATGTGATCTCTCCTCTTAAGCTCAAATAGGAAGTCTTGATTTCACTAGCATTTACCCTCAAAAGTTCAGCTTCTAACCTCTCTGGCCACTGACCCAATGCCTCAATTTATAGTGCAATGGAGATCAGTTACCAACTCCTCCTTCAAAGGGATAGAGTCCTCCTTCAAAAGGATAGCTCCTCTCAACAAGGGATTAGTTCCTCCTTGTATGGGATGCATGAACCACTTGGAGCAAACAATCCACGTAACAAATCCTTCTAGAAAACTCTAGAATCGACCCAAGATGAGTTTTTTAAGATAAAAATTGCGCCTTTTGACTTTTACAGGGGTACGCACCCTCGCATTTACATACAGAGCGTATAAGTACGTAGATACCTTGAACAAAAGGTGCGGGCCTGCAGGCAAAAGTAAGAGAAAGTGCAGAACCAGAGTTATATTTCTTTTTTAATGTTTTTCTCTCTTTTCTCAAGCTTGTTTTGAAGAGCTGAGGCTTAAGAATTGCTTAGGAAGATGGTATAGGTGATGATAGGCCTACACCGACTGCAAATAATCAAGGTGACGATATTTTTGTGTAAC